>BMAO01022624.1:0-77679 GCA_019973975.1 Trichonephila clavata
AAGAAGAAGAATTTTGTGAAATACATTTTAAAAACACACATAGACGAGATTGCAAACATCAATTAAAAACCTTTGTTGCAAACAGAGTCGCCAAAATTCAAGCTCTTACATCTAACTATCAGTGGAAAACATATTTCATCTTGTGATAATCCTGCTGATGCCATCTCCCGTGGAGCCAATCCTTCTGATCTCAAGCACCTGGAACTCTGGTGCAGGACCATCTTTTGCCATGGAAGATATTATTGATGATTTACGCCAAAATGAATTAAATTCCCCTGAAAAGGAACTATATTTGACAGAACTAAAAACTGTACTTCTACAAACTTGGTTCTTTCGTCAAACAATAATTTTCTAAATCAAATCCTCTCTTTAAGTAATAATTTTCATAAAATAATTAGAATTCTTGAGTTTTATTTTCAGATTTGTGAGGAACGGAGTGGTCCTTTGACTGTCCAAGAATTTGAGAATGCCTTAAGATTTCTCATTAAGGAAGTACAATCAATGGTATTTTGTAAAGAAATAAATAGTTTAACAAAAAAGGAAATTGTCAAAGGAGCTGTAAGTAATTTAAATATTTTTCTAGATGAATTTGAATTAATTCGTGTTGGAGGGAGATTAGATTATTCTGATTTGTCATTCGATCAGAAACACCCAGTACTCTTACGAGAGATCATAAACTTACTAATATTATAATGGAACATTTCCACATAAATAATTTACATGTCGGTCCCCAAACCTTACTTCATCTTGTTAGGGAAAAATATTGGCCATTAAATGGGAGAAATAATGCTAGGAGAATAGTTCATCAATGTATTAAATGCTTTAAAGCCAAACCTAAAATAGAAGAGCAGCTAATGGCATCATTGCCTAAAGAAAGAGTGACAGTAACTCCCCCATTTACAAATACTGGTATCGACCTTTGCGGTCCTTTTTATATAAATATAAAAATCAACGTAAGGGGGTTTTAAACAAAATTTATGTAGCAATATTCGTTTGCTTCTCGACCCGAGCTGTTCACTTAGAAATTTTAAGTGATTTAACTTCTGATGCCTTGATTGCAACATTAAAAAGATTTGTTGCTCGTCGTGGTATTCCCAGCATTATATTTTCTGATAATGGTACTAATTTTGTTGGTGCACATTCAGAATTAAAACAATTATACAAACTTGTGGAAACTCCCCCAGATAATTTGGCATCTTATTTGATTTCACATTCAATATCTTGGAAATTTTTGCCTCCTAGATCTCCAAATTTTGGTGGACTCTGGGAGGCAGGCGTGAAATCGTTTAAGTATCACTTGAAAAGGACAATAGGTAATTTTAATTTAACTATTGAAGAATTTTTAACTGTTGTTAATCAAGTTGAAGGTATATTAAATAGTCGACCACTAATTCCTTTATCTTCTGATCCCAATGATTTCAGTTCTTTAACACCTGGACATTTTTTAATCGGTCGTCCAATTAATTCCATTCCTGAATCTAATATAATTGAGATTCCAGATAATCGACTCTCTAGATGGCAACAAGTTCAAAAAATTAATCAAATTATTTGGAAAAAATGGTCAAGGGATTATTTAAACAATCTTCAACAACGCGGAAAATGGAAATTTGAAAAAAGTAATATACAAAAAAATAGCCTTGTCCTATTAAAAGAGGAAAATCTTCCTAGTTGCACTTGGCCAATGGGTAGAATACAAGATGTAGTAATAGGGAAAGATGGAAAGGTACGAGTTGTCATAGTAAAAACCTCTCGAGGAATTTTCAAACGCAGCATTTCTAATATATAATTTTACCAATTCCCAATACTTGAAATGTACGCTTTATTTAAAATGTATTGTTTGAAATGTGTTTATATATCAACAATATTCCATGCAATGTATTTTGTATCTGTATATTTTAGTATTTTTCTTGTTTATTATTGTTTTTTATACAATTTATCATGATTATTGAAAATATTAATTATCTCTTGAAATCCGGAGGATTTCAAGGTAGGCGGTGTTAAGGCCCATATAAACGTTTACTTGGCATGTTGGCGCCATAGCGTGGCGATGTAAATTGTAAGCAAAATAGGGTGACGCTTAGGGTTGCCAAAGCGACGTGTTTGGCAGTTGAATGCTTTTGTACAACGGTCCTGTTCCTTCCAAAGACTTCATGTTGGAAGTCGCATAAATAAAAAGAAATTGATTTAAAAACCTTTGGATTTCTTATAAAATTATAATCACTACAGTCCACTAAATTAATAACCTAACAGTATCCATGAAAAAGGAAAAATCTGAAGAAGAATTGGGGAAAGTCAAGCTGATATATAAGCGAAAAATGTTATCAGAAAAGTCTCGTTCTAAATCTTCTTTGGGTTTTAGAGACTTAATAGACAGTGTTTATATCTGAAGAAAGTAATGAGCTACTTTGATGGTTATATCATGTTAAAAAAAAAGGGCAATTATATATTTCTCCTTGCTCGCGAAATGCATTGCATTAAACGGTTATGCTCCTTTTACCCAATATGTATGATAAAAGCTAAGTGTACAATTGAAAGATCCTGATTAGAGAGAAACATCACCTTGATGCTGCTTAAAATATCGATTCTGGTCGGTGTTTAAAAAAAGGCATATGTAATTAAGCATTGCGAGAAAAGAGTTTTTTTTTTTCAAAAACTATTCTCATATGAAAATCTTTAATAAAAAATTCTTTTAAATCAAAAACTATCCAATAAACCAAATCGTTCTTTGATTTGTTCAAGTTTCGATGATAAAGAATGTGGAAATACATTTAATATAGGAATACAACGTTTTAAGTCATCGAACAATGTTAAAAAAAACAGTTCTGCACAAATAGTTATAAGCTAGCACAAGTATTTTTAAAGCTATATATATATTTATATACTCATACATACACTGGTGTGCAAAAATTAAGGACGAAGTCGAAAAATTAGCATATCAGCTGAACGAAGAGGCACAGCGGACAGGAAGACTAATCAGGAGATGAAGTGAGGTGATGTACGGTAGCACATGCGCAGATATGCAGGTAGACGTAATGGGGGAGTGTCTGAGTAGTAAAGCATGTTGTCGGTGTAAGATTAGTATTTCTGGCAAAGAGATTGCACACCGTATAGCAGTTAAAATCACACCGAGTTGCTGCCTCAGCGAGAAATGGCGAATAATCAATCTGTTAGACGACATCTAGATGCTTTTACCCGAGGTCGAATCAATGGGAAGTTGGAGGAAGGTCGCAGTGTGACAAGTGTGGCTGCAGAGTTCGGAATTGCTCACAGCATCGTTTCATGACTTTGGAGACAATTTCACACTACAGGAACAGCTATCCGGGGGTTCAGTAGTGGTCGTCCACGAGGAACCACACCCGCAGATGACCGGCATATTGCCTTACTGGCCAGAAGAAACCGGCGGCAGACAGCGGGAGAAATCGCTAGACACACGACACAGGCGACTGGACGACCGATATCGCGTTTTACCGTGGCCAGAAGACTGCACGGTGGTGGTCTGTTTGCACGACGCCTTGTACGGTGTGTACCTCTAACGCCTGCCCATCGGAGAAGGCGTTCTCTGTGGTGCCGGGAATACCAGAATTGGAGAGACAATGAATGGGGACGAGTACTCTTTACAGATGAGAGCAGATTCAGTCTGAGTAGCGATTCTCATCGCATACTCATCTGGAGAGAGCGGGGAAGCCGCAATCATCCCTCGAACATCATTGAAAGGGACAGGAATGGAGATGGCGGTGTTCTCGTTTGGGGAGGCATCATGCTTGGTAGTCGTACAGACCTTCACATCTTCGACGCAGGTTCAGTCAACGGGACCCGTTATTGTAACGAGATTCTTCTTCCATATGTGTGTCTTTTTAGAGGCGCTATGGGCCTGCAGTTCCTTTTCATGGACGACAATTCACCATGTCATCGCAGAGTAGCTGCCAAACAGCTCTTAGAGAGTGAGGATATTGAACGTATGGATTGGCCGGCACGATCTCCGGATCTCAATCCCATCGAGCATGTATGGGATTTTCTAGGCAGACGCTTGGCAGCTCGTACCTTACCACCAGTAACGATTCCGGAGCTTCGATTGGCGCTGCAAGACGAATGGGCAGCAATGCCTCAACAACTCATTGACACCCTCATTCTCAGCAAGGGCAGACGCTGTGAAACCTGCCTAGCAGTTAGGGGATATCATACC
Source organism: Trichonephila clavata (assembly GCA_019973975.1). NCBI lineage: Eukaryota > Metazoa > Arthropoda > Arachnida > Araneae > Nephilidae > Trichonephila > Trichonephila clavata. Next base: position 4,184 of record BMAO01022624.1, read on the forward strand.
CCCTACTAAAGACCGGATATTTCTTGCTGGACACCCATCACAGGGATGTTTCGGCCTTCAGTCGCATTGCGCTCCATGCTACTTTTTCAATAAAGCTTCTTTTTGTCCCTCTGATTTCTCTTTTAGTAAGTGTTGCTTACATTACTCATGTCCTTACGTATTGGGGATCGTACGGTATTAAATGTGTTGATTTGGAATGCTTTTGTACAAAGTTATATTGAAAAAACCATCTCGTCCTTAATTTTTGCACACCAGTATATTTAAAGGCCCTTTCTTATAACCTACGGGTTAGCAGAGCGTAGCAGATTGTATAAACGTTTGCAGATCTTCGTAATTTTGCATAGACGGTTTCGAACTTCTGCCTCTCTGAATAATTCAAAACAATCATATCTTCTCAGACATATGAATTCGAGCATTACAAGCTCAGGTGTCATCCTCGTCACTTGACCGACGTTCAAAATTAAGAAGTCTATCCCCAAATAGGTCCGTGTTGCTTAAAAATAAAACACACTGACTCACTCGAGCATGGCAGTCTTAATCCGGGAGTGGGCGCGCGGGGCATAGAATCACCTCAGGCTCACAAAATCGTTAATTCTCGGAAAACTGCTTATTTGTTACCATTGACTTTGACAGTACCTTCCTATATGACAATCTTCAGGGGAACTAAAATGTATTTGTCTGATATTTCCCTCTTTTTTGGCAATAGCAAACATTTTTTTTTTTACAATCTTAAGGCACTTGTTTTGACTGAGTTCCCCGCGTGACCACTTTTGTTCCAAAATATTTTCATGAACAAGGTACATTTTTCCCCTGTGAGCAACATAGTAGAATTGATAGCTGTGTTGTGCAACTTATTATGGATTATGAAAATAAATAAGCAGAATATTAAAAAAGAAAACGATATCTGTGATCCCTAGTGAAGGAAGTTGAAAATGATCGAGCAAGGGAAGAACCTGCTGAAATAAAGGATATTAATCGTGATAGCGAAAGTAAATTTGAGAAAAGCAATGTAGATGAAACGTTTAAGTTGAAAGGAAAATTTCCAAATGCTGCTTAAGGAATTCCATCAAGAAGAATATGAAGCCATAATTATAGTACAAGATACACATCACCCTGTCAAAAAGACACAAGCAAGCCAAAGTCGAAAGTGCTATTTGTCGATTATCGAAGGACAATTAAGTTACAATTAATTTGAACAAGATATCCTGCAATGTTAATGAAAAGAGTCTCTGTTTTGCTTCCTTTATTAAAGTCATGCGCATTTGAAACTTCTTGGATCATTTTGATATTTTTTCTCAAATTATCAAAAAAAAAATAATAATAATAAAAAGGTCTTAAAAATAGGTAAGTATACTTTTTCTTAATTAAATTATTCACTGAAATTACAATTTCCATAAAAATAGTTATAAAAAAAGGATTAAGGTCGTCCCGCGTAACCATTAACATATGTATCCTGTGCGTGCCAGCTCCCGCATTAATCGCAACCACTACTGGGAAAGAACGTTTCTGGATTGTCATGTTGCATTAAAGAATGGAGTTCCATTTCGTGGTTAAAAATGGAGTTCACGTCTCATCCATCATCAAAAATGATGAAAAGAAAGCATCATTCTTGTCTACATCACGCATCAACATTCAGGTTCGGGACCCAGTTTGAATAAACTTTCCACAATTTTTTTTTTTATAATTGTGCAAAATGGACTCCACAGATCCTAGGGAAATGCAGAGTTTAGAGGCATTATCAAGCACACTTTTGAACGATGGTTTTCCATAAGAGATTGTTCCACACGAGCGATCGTGGCTTTCCTCCGGCTGCTTCATGATTGAGACTGATTCGGTTCATTGTTGCAAGATTTCCGACCTTCATTTGGCGGCCGCGGAAGCCTAGTGGTCAAGGTCAAAGACCGCGGCTGGCGTGCCATGAGTACGAGCCTAGATCCGCTGGATCTACCGTACAGAGGGAGCCGATTTGCGTTAAATCAATCGAGGCGCATGTGTCCTCCCGTTGGTGTGGTGTGGAAGTTAAAAGAGGGGGTGCAGTTCAGGTCACTAAATCGTGGTTCAAAATTACTAAGTACTTTCGCGAATAGCTCTCATACAGCTTTATAGAGCGACGTTAACTCTCATTCGACTTTCTTTTAACTTCCAACTCATTACAGCACATTTTTAACATTCAAGACGGCTTAAACAAATGTCTCATTCAATTGGAGATAAATTTCGATGGGTGTTTCTTTCCGCAAGTGGCGAAAACAATTACACACTAATCGTGGAAGCTGAACTTTGCCATTTTTAGTAAATGAAACATCGTTCATTCCAACTTTTACAGAAGAGGGGAGGGGGAGCAGACTTTTCCAGTGTGTTTGAAAGTGTTGCGGTATACCCAGTGGCATCGGTGTGGAGAGGTAGGAAAAACGTTTTACAATAGTTATTATAACTTAATAATAAATACGGAATATGTACTTACATAACTAAAAAAAAAGGAACTCACACTTTTACAACTGTGTTTAAATCAAAACGCAAGATACAAATATAATAATAGCCACAAGTATAATATTATCAAATGATGTATTTGTTACAAAACAATTCAAAATATTTTTAAAAAATAAAACATTTCATCTAAAGTAAGTTTTCGAAGTTGTAGTAAGTAGAAGATTTACTCTGTTTTCTTTCAGCTAGTCTTGAATAATTTGGAAAATAATTACTCTAATTGCTTATCTTCAGGAAGTCATTCCATTTTTTTTTTTTTGGCAGTCTACCGGTCGATTGCTATCGACTTAATACGCATCCCTGTTTTGCAGTATAGTGCTGCCATCTCTGTTATTAAAGGCAAAATATTTCCCTCAAATTTTAAAAGCATCCAATGTTACTGCAGAGAAAAAAACTGAACTTAAGGAATCTTTTTTTTTCTTTTTAAACGACCTTGTATGCGAGTCTTATACGAGTCCGATAAATAGGTAAATCTAAATTTCTCGAAACTGAATGTCATATTTGAATCTACGCATTCCATTAACAAACAGATATGCCCATATTAATGATTATTTGAATTAATTATTAATAAGCTTATGACGGGCGAAAATGCATTAAAAACAAGTACTTACAGCAAAAAGTTTAATTTTTCGGAAATCTTGAAGTTTGTTGCTAATTTTTCGTTCGATTTGGAACTCAGAAACGAATCAATAAAAAAAAATTAAAAAAAGGAAATTTGAGATTCTAAAATAAATTCTGCATATTTTTTCCAGAATCCTGCTAAGCTAACTTAACCAGAAAATGCATACAAGTATTTACATTTGTTTTAAAAATTTCTTAACTTCACTTTTCCATTTGTATTTGAAGCATTAAGATGATTAATTGTGTTTGTCTTTCAAGATGCACGCGTAACTCAAGTAAATGAGGGGTCAAGTCTACAAAAAGTACCTGATCTGAGAGTCCTTCCATTGTCCCTTTCTGAAATAAATTTTGTTTGTTTTTTTATTTTTTAAATGAATTGATTTCATTTCGTATAATTTTTTTTACTCTGACTTAACCATTTTTCTTTCAAAAAGTAAATGATATCTATTTAGCCTTAAGTAGAGAGTTGAGCATTTCTCCAAACAAATGATAAATTTATATATATATATATATAATATATATATATATATATATATATATATATATATATATATATATATATTGGCATTTATATAGTTTATAATCAGGGATAGCATAGGTATTTACTTTACCTGTGTTTAAAACTTCTGAGAATAAACATTCCCAGTATACTATTCCGTAAAAAAACACTATGGTAATTTTAGGTGTTTATTAATTTTACGGGAGGTTTGGGCTTTTTTTTTACTCTTATTTTCGTTTCACTGTCAGTAATTAAATCAAGATCTATTCCCAGTAAAAAATAAAATTGCGTTAATATGTTTTTGATAAATATTTGCGTCTTTTTATTTTATAATTTAACTGTAAATTAAAGATTTTCTAAAAATATTTTTTTTATATTAAGTGAAATTAAATTCATCACCAATATCTCTCTAATAAAAATCGTCAAATAAACCCAATTAGAAGAAATTGTACATTTACAAATAATAAGAATGACAAATTAAAAATTATCCATAAAAGTTAAAATTAATATCTCTCTCACACAAAATCTTTGGAAAGAGATTTTAACTTAAGTGGCCGCGGTAGCTTAGTGGTCAAGGTAATAGACTCATGGTCGGAGTGTCATGAGACCAGACTCTCACCAGAAGACGAACTTGAATTTAAAATCTCTCATCTCTGGAATATAATTTCTCTATGAAACGTATTAAAGAGAATGTTGAGTGATTTAAAAAGGAGTTTTAAACTGATAAAGGTATTTATTGTTACGACTTCAGCTATTATTTACAGAATTTACATACATAAAATTACAAGGATTTGGATAGGAGTAGGCAACAAGTATATGCCTGTTGTCTAATACAGATCCCGCGTCTATTATTTAACTTCTCGAAAATTCCTCTAAAATTGACTACCATGCGCAATTCATGTGCTCCAGGTTAAAGGATATTAAGCTGTTAGAATGACGACAGATGAAAAAGTTTTTGACAAGGTACTCTGTTATTTAGGATGTGTAATGTTAAGTGATTTGGCGGTTCTTCACAGGATCACTTTTTTGGTTTGGAAGTAGATAATTTTATCTGTGCTTTTAAAAAAAGCAACTTTGTAATGCCTTAAGAAAATGAGAGACGTTACAAATGTCTCCAGAGGGAATAAACACCTGATTTCATTTTAAAACACAAACTACAAATTTGTAATTTGGTGGTATTAAGTGTTGTTAATTGCCTCTTTTCGAAATGTAAATTGCCCCGATCTGTCTCATTAGCTCTAATTCTATTCATCTCTGATAGCATTTGGCAAATGCTGGATTTCGAGTCCCTCAACAACCATCAATTTTTCGAGTATTGGGGGAATTTATATATCAATGATTTTACTCTGAAAAAATAATAGGATGCCGCAACAAACTTTTTAAATATCTGATATTTTTAAACCTTGGTTTTAAACGGAATAAAATAATACTGGAAAAAATTGTCAGATACATGTCTTTTTATCGATCTATCAACTAGAGATGTAACATCATCAGCCTTTAAATTTTTTTTCGCGTACACTTTCTCTTTCGAACTTTAAGTATTGGAATGATTAATTAGATATTAAAAAAATAGAATGGAAACTTCAAAAAGGAAATATTCAATCACTAATAATAAAGTGAATCTTTATTATTATTGATTTGGATTCAGATTCCAAAAGGTAGGATTTCGCTCTTGTTGAATGTTAGCCATTAAGATATCTACATATTAAAATTGAATAATTGGTGTATGGGCCCCTGTTTTTCTCCATATGAAAGTACACATAGAACCAGGACCTGCTATCTGCCCTCTAATGTCCGATCAATTGACCATAACGATAGTGGAGACTTGATGGTCTGGGCAGGCATCACTTTGGATGACCAATGGTCACAGATGTTTGTCATTGGAACAGGCGAAGCATAGGGATAAGGTCTTGGAGCCTTATGATTGCCTCATCGTGGATGCAGTTGGCCCTGATTTTAATTTAATGGATGGCAGATAGAGAAACATAGAGCTCCTCTGGTCAATGAATTTCTGGAAAGTGAGGATATTCGCCGAATGGATTTGCCAGTTAGATCTGCAGACCTCATTCGTATGGGATGCTCTGAGAAGGGCAATTGCAACTCGCAAATCCCCTCCGAGAACAATCTAAGGACTAAAAGCAAAGTTTCTGAACGAGTGAGACTAATTGGCACAGGGACACATAAATTCCATTATTTCCAGTATAAAATCAGACCTGTGTGTTTATCTGGAAACCCTTATTAAAAGCATTTTTTGGTTATATTATGCAAGTGCTTTTTCATACCTTTCGGCTTCGATGAGTTATGTTACATTTGCCCTATATAAATACCAAATTTCATTAAAATCTGACCAGTATAATTTTAGAGATAAATGACAAAAATATTTAAAAAAATTCTCTTAATTCAAATCCAGTGGCAAATAAAGTACTTACTTTTATTTCAGGGTGGGTGAAGTTTTAAAGTTAAGATGTGCTTTGGATAGCTTCCCAAAAAGAATGATAAAAAACCGAGAATTTTATGTTTTATACCTAAAACAACACCTGATTACGAAATGACAGTTTAAGATGCCATCAACTTTGTTGATTTTTTTTTATTTAGATCATCACAATTATGTAGATTTAATTTAAATTTCGATTACTTTTTTTCATTATTAGTGATAAACATCTTATTATAGGCAATGATTTTTTTCATTTTACGTTAAATTCAGGCTATACGCACTGCTTAAAGATAACCTTTATAAGGAATGAAAAACAATCAAATCAAAAGATATAAAATCATCAAAATAATGTAAAATAAAAAATTTTTTGCTGTATATCTTTTTTTTTTCGAAAACAAAATATGCATAGAAAGATAATAGCATGTCTTGTGTTATCTCTTTGAAATGCAAAATACTTTTTTATATCTACACTCAAATTAAAGAAATTAAATTTGCTTACATTTAAAAAAATGTGATGCAATTTTATAAATATTTTGAGAATGAGGAGGAGGGGGGAGGGATCGGTGCTTCCCTTTGACGTGACGTAAATCATAAAATAATAAAACCATTTTGCATTATGTATTTCTAATAGCATGACTTTACAAAACAAAAATATTATCTTGCTGCAGTGGAGTTGCCAGCAGCACTTGATGAATACAAATTCGCTGGTGTAAAAACATTCCGTTTCAACACACGAGGATCAACAACAAATTATGAACAATAAAGCAAAGAATCAAAAAACAGATGCATGAACATCATTAGAAAGTCAGTCACATTGCAGTTCTTGTAACTGCTTTCTGACACCTCCTTTATCAATCGATTTACAGAGACAGCAGGGCAAATTCCCAGGTGCTCAGCGTTCATCAGGGAATTCTCCCTGCTTGAAAAGACAGTTTGGAGAGGGTAACTTTCAGCAACTAGCGCGTGCAAGATTTAGTTTATTAAGACCTCCTGCTATTTCTTCATTTTCTTTCAGGAAATTATTCAGATAATAAAAAAACGGAGTATTATTTTTCTTTCTTCTCAATTGTAGTCTCCATACGCTTATTGGCATTTCAATGAACTGAGCAGAAATGGTCAGACCTCCAGTGTTCCTCTCTGGCAGCGGTAGCCTAGTGGTCAAGGTTCGTGGCCTGAACACCCAACGTGCAGAGAAGTCCGATGCGCATCAAATATGTCGAGAGTCAAACGTCCTCCCGTTGGTGTGGTGTGAAAGTTAGGAGAGAAGGGTGCCAGCTCAGGTGTCGTCCTCGTCACTTTATCATGTTTCAAAAATACGATATCCGTCACCAAATGCACTCGTTTTGCTGAATAGTACCGCGTAATTCACTCACTGATTGAACTTTTAAGTTAGGGATTAGCCCAAGACCTACTGTACCCATCTCAGTATTTCTCACAACAAAAAAAGGGAATCATTTTGGGGGAAGTATTTTTTAATCTTGTTTCGTGTATAGAGCTTTCTGGCGATGAAATTCAATCAGAGAATGTCTGAGATTTTGTGTGGACTACTGAATCAAACCTCATACTAAGTTCATTAAGTACCAATTCATTAGGTACACACCTTCTAATTTAGATTCACCATCTGATCTGTTATTAAGAGAAACAATGCTTTGTATAAGGCAATGTTCCTTTTTTTAAATGCATTTTGAAATTTTTTGAAAATTTCAATTCTAGTACACTTTCTGTTCAGCGTTTTTAAATTAACTCACCTTCCATCTGATTTACATGGAGGAAAAAAAAGGTAAACTGTGTATATTATCATTTACATCACTATTTTTCATAAAAAGCAATTGGATATGTATCTGCAAATAAGTACTTCTATGCTTGCTCTTTCTGATTTCATTAATCCATTTTTAATTGTAGTTCGACTTATTTATAACTCATTTAACTGCTTTATATTCAAGTCCTTTTCAAATCTTAGAGACCAAGGTAGCTAAGAGGTCATGGTCACGAACTCGTGGTCGGAGTGTTTCAGTTTCGAATCCTGGTACCACTGAAGATCCGTCACGGAGAGGGGCAAATGCACGTTAAATCTGTCGAAGATAAATGTTCTTCTCTTGGTGTGGTGTAGTAGTTAGAAGAAGTGGTGCCAGGTCAGGTGTCCTTCTTGTTACTTGACCGATGCTCACAATCATGAGTGCCGTTGCCAACAGCTCTCGTGCTACTTTATATTGCCACGGTAATATCTCTCTCGATCATCAAAGTCTTAAGGTTTTAATGAAAATTTTAGAATGCGATGCTTATATTGGTTAAGTTCCATTATATTCTATAAAAACGAATTTCTTATACAAAATGACCTTCTGACAAGAGTAGGTGTTGTAATGTTTGATTTTTTCTTTTGAGTCAAAAAAACTTTTTAACGCTGCAATTGTGAATCTACCCCTTTTCCTCTGATCTTAAAAAAGTATTCCCTCCTTTCCTTGTCTGTTGAGAAGTCAAGATCTCACGAAACTTTTCAAAATGTCTCCTTGCGTTGTATGTGTATTGAAATAACTATTTCGTTACGAAGTTCACAAACTCTCGTTTTGTTCTTTTCAATAATTTTTTTCTTTCCAATCGTTTTATATTTTGATCGGACCATTCTGTGTTGATATGATTGGGAACTTGTATTGTTTCTTTCCTCCTTTTTTTTAAAATTTTTTTTAACCGCCGATATAGTAGAGGGCTAAAACTAAATTTATTTATGTTTAAAAAATATTTTCAGAAATGTATTTTATATATGTATTGGTATATACGTAAATAAAATATTTATATTTAGAAAACAATAAATAAAAAAAAACTTTTTACATCAGTACTTGATACACGTAAATAAAACTTTTATACTTAGAAAATAATAATTCTGGAAAAATATTTTTTTCGCACTCGATGGACGCAAACAAAATATTTATATTTAGTAAACAAAAAACTTTAGGAAAACATTTTATGTATACTATTTATATATACATTTTATATATATACATTTTATATATACAATACTTTTTTTAAGTACATAAATAGTATGAAAAGTTTTAATGAATAAAGGTAATAATAAAGTTGGATTCTTGATACGTAAGCCACGAGTGATAACTAAATACTGCGAGCTTTATTACTGTACATTCCCTTTCTACATTGAAGCGTAGGAAGAGAATTTAAATATATGAAGACAACTGTCACAAATTATTCGCAGAAACAAAGATTTGATACAAAATTAGTTAATCAAAGCTAACTTGGAAAATATTTTCTTATAATTTGGCCATTAGATATTCATACTTGTGTTTGCTGAAGAATAAAATATATTGTCATTGATTTTATTACTATCGTTGCTGTTGTTGTTTTCTTCAGTTCAGTTCAGTTCAGTACAGTAATACCACTGTACATCTGGAGCCCTGGCTAGCACCTTATGCTCCGAAATGATTATTTGCATTATTTTCTTCAAACAGGATGCAAGGATAGGTCTTGATTATTATGTACAACTGTTAGCTTTAGTAACTTATGCTTCAACTGTGGTTGGTGAAACTAGAGTATTTTGAATCTATTACTTGGTATTTTAGAATCTATTTGTTGTTTTTAAAAATTCTTCGACTTTTTGAATATGTTCTATTGTATCACAATTCGCTATTGATGAATAAGACCATTCACTATGATTAGAGATAAAAAATTTCAATATTTAACGTTGCGACTGATATTTGTTGCAGGTTAAAATAAAATGTTCACTAGTTTCTGGTACATGGCAATCTGAACACAATGGGGAATCTGTTTGTTTAAAAAGAAAATAAATAGCATTTAATGGTAATTTCTTTGCCCGCAAGCTTATTAATTAAAACTTCTGTATTTCTAATTTTTGCTGTCTGTCTTTTCCATTTTTTAAGATGAGAAATATTACTATAATTTTTATGTCTCTTGCTCTTTTTCCATATTTCTTCGGTTTCGCTTTTGTGTTGATTTTTGAAAAATGTATGTAGATCTTCCCATGTAATCCAAGGAATAATATTCCAAGGATCTGGAGAGGCTTTAGCTAATTTATCTATTTCTTCATTAATTTCTATTCCCTTGTGAGCTGGTACCCAAATGAATGTAATTGATTGAGCTATTTGGAGACACTCTTGTAACGTTGAATTTAAATTTAATATTATCGTACTGGATTTTCTATTAATATTAAGGATACTTTTTAGAACTGATAAGCTCTCCGTCAGGATGACATAGATTTCTGTTTCTGAAACCCAATTTTTTAACGCAGTCCATATGGCGATAGCTTCCGCTGTAAAAATGGAAATCATTTCTTTCAGTATGTAATTTTGTCTAACTTTTTTCTTGGGGATTAAAATTCCGATTGATGTTTGATTAGTATTTTTACAACCATCTGTTGCAATTATAATACTGTTAGTAAAGTTTGACTGGATATAATCATTAAACATATTTAGCACTATGATATCTGGAAGATCTCTGTTTTGAAAAGGCAGTTCATGAGTATAGATGTTTATTTTGTGATTTTCATAGATTGGAGGAGGAGGGGTCCACTGAAGAATATCTACTTTAGAAATACATAGTTCTTGGAGCAGGTTGATTGACTTTTGAAAAATACTGATTTCTTTTTCTCTATATCTATAAAAATTATTATTTATATCCCAAAATATCCTTTCATTTGGTGACCAGTCTTTTAATGCTATTTGTTTAATAATAAATTTTTGACAAAGGAAATTATGTCGATTATTGATACTGCCATTCATAGATTCCGCTCTCAATACGTCTATCGGAGTGTTTCCTGGGAGACCTAGGGCTAAACGTAACGCAGCATTGTAAATTGGTTCTAGTTTTTGTCTATTGCTATTGCTTGAAAAGGAAAAAAGTTGACTTCCATAGTCAAAAATAGAACGGATTGGGGCATTAATAATATTTAAAAGAGTATCAGTTGTTCCTATTTTAGGGGACGATAATGCTTTGATTGCGTTTAAATATTTAAAACCTTTCTGTCGGAGGTAAATAATATGATTTTTCCAAGTGATATTGAGGGTCGAAGATTATACCTAGGATTTTAAGACACTTTACTTCGGGAATAGGTTTATCACATATTTTAAGTATAGGAGGTATTGTACTTCTTTTTCTGGAAAAGTTGATTAAACTGCTTTTTTCTAGAGAGGTGGACAAATTCCATTTTTTACACCAGGCTGAAATATTGTTTAAAGATACTTGTAATTCGTCTATTGTGTTTTGTTCCAATTTGTGCCGCTATTATATAAGTATATGTCGTCTGAATTGACCAGAAGATGGCTGTCGTGTTGGATTTCAAAAATGTCTGCCATATAAATCATAAATAGGAAAGGGCTCAAGATGCAACCCTGAGGTACACCATAATTGTTTTTGCAGATTTTCGAAAAATTGTTCCGCCATTTAATTTGAATTGTTCTTTGATGTAAGAAATTTTGAACCCATAGTACCAATTTACCTGAATATCCAACTTTTTTTAATTTAGAAACTAGACCACTTGGCCACACTGAGTCATATGCTGATTTAATATCTAATGCTACTAGAATAAAGTATTCCTTACGTTCTCTAGCCAGTATAATATGTTGTAGTTGAAGAATCGTATTAATACTGCTTCTGTGGTGGGTAAAAAAGCCATGATGATTTACGTGAAAATTTTTATTTTGAAAGCTGAAATCTAACATTCTGTGTAGGATCATTCTTTCTATTAATTTGGCAACTATAGAGGTAAGTGAAATTGGGCGATATGACGCTATTTCCTTGGGATTTTTGTGAGGTTTTATGAATGGTAAAATAATTGCGTGAGTCCAATCTTTTGGAATTTGACTAGAAGACCAACTGTCATTAAAGGATTTCAGGAGAAGATTTATTGCTTTGATGGGGAGGTGGTTGATTGTTTGGAGAGAAATTTTATCATGCCCGGGACTGCTGTTTTTTTTATGAGATATTGCTATTTTTAATTCTTTTAAAGAGAACGGTTTATTAATATCTTGGCTATTGTCCGGAATACAAATATTTTGGGTACTATTATTGTTTTGTTTTGCGTAATATTTTAAAAAACAATTTGCTTGGGATTGTTCGTTTGTTAGTATGATTCCATTATTCTCAATGATGTTAAATGAAGAATAGTTCGAAATTGTTCTATTTTTGACTATCCGGATTATTTTAAAAAGAATTTTAGGAGAAGAGATTTTTTCACATGTCTTGTGCTAAAAGTTTTCCTTGCAGGTTTTTATAGTTCGCTTAAGTTTTGCACTTATTTATTTATATTTTATCCAGTCCTCTTCTTTGAAGTATTTTCTTGCTTTCTTAAGGAGTTTTCTTTTTTTTGCTCCTAAATACCCGCATGCTGCTGTCCACCGTGGAGCTCTTGAATTGATCTGTTTTATTTCTGATTCCTGAGATAAGATTTGGGCTTTTCTAATTTCTTCTATAATATCTATATTTATATTTTCATTTAAATTTAGCTTTTGTTGAATAAGATTAATAAATTTGTTCCAATTTGTTTTTTGTCTAAAATTATTTGTTGTTGAGCTGTTTGTTCTTTTGTAATTAATAATAATAGGGAAATGGTCACACACACACTTCCAAAATTATCGGTACTTGTGGACCACGACATATCATAATTTAAATTTATAGATGATAATAAAAGATCTATATAGATGTAAAAATTACCGATGAATGGAGATAAGTTGGGCTTTTGTCGTTTAATAAAATTAAGTCATTTTCGATAATCCAATCAAAAATCTTCTTCCCAGACGTATTTGAATTTTTTGAACCCCATATTTCACGAGATGCGTTGAAATCTCCCAATATTAAGCTATGATTATCTATATATGATGCTATTTTTGATAAGCTGTCGTCTTTAAAGTTACACGGTGGGATGTAAATATTAAAAATTGTGATAGGAACTGTATCTATCTGAACTTTGACTATTAGAATTTCTAAATCTTCGCTAATTTCTGAGAATATTTTTATTGTGCTAATATCTTTGTTTAAAATTATCATTAATCCTCCTCCTCTTCTGATTTCTCGATCGATTCGGAATATATTCTTATTGGGAATTGTGAAATTATCATTAGGGTGTAGCCAAGTTTCTTGGATTATTAAAATGCTTGCTTTTTGAAAAATTGGCGTGAATAGAATATCTGATCTTTTGTTTTTAATTTCACGTGCGTTCCATTGGATTATGTTCATGATTTAAATGGGAAAAATGTGCAATACTACGAATTAGTTTAAATGTTCAAAAAAGAAAGCCGATTAATATTGATTTTTTTTTTAGAGGATGTAAGAAATTTTGTATATTTATCTAAATTTTATTTTGTTCTACTATACTTTCTAAATTATTTTCTCTCTTTTCTGATATGTTCTTTAGTCTTTTTGCTTTTTAATTTATTTTTCTATTAATTCGAAAGTCATTATCTTGTGAAACTGTTATATTGGATGCAATTTTTTTTTAACGAAGATTCTATTGTGTTCATGGATGAAAGTTTTTAATTTATTTGAGTTACCATCGCGTTTAGTTCTGCCGTAAAACGTTGTACAATTTGTTCTAATTTCTTTTCAAATATGTTGTTATTTTCTTCCAATTTTAATTTTAATTCTTGGAATTTTTTTTCTAGAGTTTCTATTTTCTCAGTTTGCTTATTATAAGTGACGGCAGAGAATGAGGCCTTTTTTTTTTATAGAACTTTTCGACTGCTTCGTTTCTCGAGATTTGTTGCTTATTTTTAATTTTTAAGATTTCGACTTCCTCTTGATATTTTTTACAATTTTTATCGTTAGCTTCATGATTTTCTCCACAACAGCTACATTTTTTTGTATTTATTTCTTTACACTCGTTTTCAGAGTGGTTTAGTGAGCATACACGGCATTTAATTGAGCTTCTACAATATTTATTTATGTGACCAAATTTCCAACATTTAGTATATTGTTTAGGTTTTTCGAAAAAAAGCTAGTTCTAAACATTTCAAATCCTATTGATACTCTTTCGGGGATCGTGCATCCTATTTGGGTTACTTTAATTGTTTTGATAGGTTTGAATCCAGATTCCGTTTTTTTAGTGAACCGTTGAATGTCCAAAATTGCGTAATTGTTTTTTTCTAGTTCCGATTTTATGTCATCTATTGTGTATTCTGTGTCAATTCCCTGCAAAATGTAACTAGTACTTAGGCCAACAAAGGATAATCTAGAACTTATTTTAAATCCATTAATTTCTTTAATTTTTAAAGCTTCTTTGGCGGTCACGCAGCTATTGGTTTTGATTATGATTTCTGAATTTGTTGTTTTGCTTATACTCTGAATACTTTTCTTAATTGTGAAACCTCTCATTATTGATTCTTTTAATTTAAGTGGATTACCACTCTGGAAGTTATTTTCCGATTTTAAGAAAATTGTAATATTCGGGATTGTATTTAAATCCAACCTTTCCTCAAACCTGGCCAACAACTCCATGTCAGTTAAATTGCATCTATGTTTATTTAATGGTAAATCAGAACTTGTAGTCTCCACCTCCATTTTATTTTCTGGGTGAGAAAAATCACCCATTTTTTCTACCCTACTCTAACACTCTATTTTGAATTAATACACTAACTGGTGTAAGTTCTAAAATTAAGAAAAATTTCTCCAAAGTTAGATGAAAAGTTATACTAAATAACTTTCAAAAAAAGAAGAAAAAACTTAATGAGAAACGATCTCACCAATTCGGATCCACTTGAAAAATACTCAACCAACAAAGTTTTCTCAAATCACCACTCCGTGCTGGCCAACTTCCTTGAATCCGTTGTTTTCTTTTGAAAGACTCGTTCGATATCAGCTACAGTTACAGATTTGTTGATATGGAGCAACAAAGGCTATTATCCTGTCGTTCGAGATAGTATTATATTTTAGCTAAAAATTTGTTAGTCTGATTATGAACTCTATGTATATACATAGAGCTCATAATCAGACTAACAAATTTTTAGCTAAAATATGTATTAGACTAAAAAATTGTTAACTCACATGACAAGTTAAATAACTTGTCACGTGAATGTGATACCTGAATCCTATTTGCTTGATAATCTCACTTGAAAAAAAATCTATATCCATTTATTTTATCTGTGAACTTATTTGAACTCACTTTATCTGTCTACTTGAATTGAATGGCATTCAAAAATCTGGCAACAGTTTTTTTTTCCCTGCATCAGTTTTACATACATACATATCTGGCATACATATCAGTTTTACATACATATCTGGCTACAACTTTTGTCTGTATTCGCTAGATCTGTAATTCGAATCTCCGAATGACGATAGGTTGACATTCAACTTTTGTGTTTTTAGAATTTGATATCTTGAACGCCGTTCTAATCAATGCTATTCACTTTTTAACTCAACTGTAATAACGGTGAGTATCTTTCAGTGTGATGTGTTTGCTTAGTACTATTTTATATTAATATTGTATAAATTGCTTAAAAACGTTGACATTTGTGGTCGAAATATTTTGTTTACAGGTCTTCTTAAATTCTTTAGATTAAAAGTATATCTGAATTTTTTTTTCATGCACACAATTCTTTAATTCGATTAAAACTTTCCCACAGTTATTTATTATATTTTTGGAGAAGTAGTTGTGTGTGTGTGTGTGTGATAGGAGATTTTTTTAGAGTAAGGGGAGTTGTGCTTCTTTCTATTTTTTAGGTGGCTGTGGTAGAAGGGGCTGGAATAGGTAGCTGGGTTGTACACCTGCCACAATTTTTGAAAATGATAAATCATAAAATAACATGCAATCGACATTTCGAGCAAATTCCTAAAATAACGCTTAAACAATATTTTAAAGTTTATAAAACACTGCATGACATGCGAATATTTTTTTAAAATTATGCGAAGAAAATTTCACGCAATTAAGATATTCTGATAAGAAAATGATGCGAAAAACTCTACTTTTGTAAAGACTTGATTTATATTCTAAAGTAAAATTTAAAGACGTATGTATAATTATATATAAAAGATAATAATAAATTTACAATAAAGGTATTTTCAGAAAAAATACTGTGAAACAACTTAACACATTTAAATTACTTTAAAAAGAATGTAGTTCACCTACATAAAAGTTAAAGAACAAGTAAGAAGTTTTCATCGACACTATGACCAACACTATGACCATCCAGTACATAAATGTTGTAAAATTTTTGAGGCTTCTTTATCGCACATTCATTGGAAGCTTTATACATATTAGGATGTATTTAAGAGCACCTCATCAATTTTTACTCGGGTGACGTCTCCGTCATTTGATCATGGTACAAAATTACGAGGTCCGTCGCCAAAAGGCCTCGAGTAGCTAGGGGCGAGATTGGGGCGACGTTAATATTCACTCACCCACCCTCGCATCAATTTTTAAAAGTGAAGAAGCAGCGTCCTTTCCCGATGGCAAAAGGCATTAAATGACACGAGAGCAGTTGATATAATTTTTCCATATCTCTCTTATAAATAACTTCATTTTACCCTCAGTACAACTGCAGCTTTATTTACTGTAAATGAAACTAAATGATCAAAGAGTATATCCCACATTTTTTAAACATCCATAGTGAGTTGACTGATATTTTTTCCAGGGGAATTCCCAATCCAAACTGGAAATGCAAAAAGGTCGCTTTGAAATAGACATTATGTAGGATCAAAGTAAGTGTGATCCATTTGAAGTTGATATCGTTTTTGCTGCAAAAGGACCCTATTTTATGCATTGAATCATATATTCTTCTCGAATACAAGCTAGTTCGCTATTCACAGCAGATGGTTAAACCTATTAACATCCGTACTGCTCGAAAATAGTAAGGAAAAGCCACACACGAAATCCAATGACTCATGGTATCGAACACACATTGATATTTTATTATGTTAGGAGTTCGAGTCACTCGTAGCCCCATCCTCACTGTGCCTATTATCTCGTTATGAACCCCATTCACACAAATTTTGATGTAAATGAGCAAACATTCGGCGGTCCGGTGCATCTCTCTATATGTACCCTTCACGATGCAATCTTTTTGCCGCTAGTATTTTTCCTTTTGCAAAGCCGTAAATCATGTGTATATCTGACAGTTCAGTGTTTGTGTAAAACGTTTTCTAAAGCTTATGACTGTTCTAATGATAGCGGCAATGCAGGTCTGTTTCCTTAAATTATCTTGTGAATATCGCAACCTAGCGCCGAACGAAGACGTTTCCGACCATGGATTGCTATGCAAAGTTAAATCATTGTGATGTCTCCAATCTCCCCTTTAAAGTTTGTCTGAAGGATCCAGGAACACCTTGCATATTGGAAACTTAAAATGCTGAATAAGAGAACTGAACAACTGTCAGCATCGGAGAGTCGAATTTACGGCCACGATTCAGAGATAAACTAAATATGATTGACTGATATGTAATCGAAATAATTTGATCTTTAGTATGTCACAAATGGCCGCGGTAGCCAAGTGGTCTAGCATGTCATGAGTTCGATCCCAGTACCACTGAAGACCCGCCGTGTAGGGAAGCGACGCACGTTAAACCTGTCGAGAGCTTAAACGTCCTCCCGTTGGTGTGGTGTGATAGTTAAGAGAGAGGGTGAAAGCTCAGGTGTCGTCACTTGACCTTGGTTCAAAATTACGCGGACCGTCCCCAAAAGCCCTCGTGTAGCTGAACAGTGAGACGTTAATATTCATTCACTCAATCACTCACTCGTAATTGAGGTGGAACCGAGCTAAATCATACTGTCCCCTGTATGGTGCTCAAAACTGTGGCTAAAGACTGGCTACGATGAATTTCGTAAGCTTTGATCTGACGATCAGGTGGCATAAGTAACAACAAATATGAGTGCTAACCCCTATTTATGATTAAACGCCACTGATTTTTTTCCAGAGAAAGGGTCGGTGGCCCGCGGAGCAATTTTCAGTGGCACTCTACACATCAGTGCTATCCAACCTTTTTACCACCGTGGAGCAGATAACGTTCGATCATTTTATCACAGTTCACTGAGGAAGGGCACATTGATTGTTTATATTTTAGATTGTCTTTATTAATAAATTTATTTTAATTGTATGTAAATATGCCTTCGCGAAATGAAGCACAGTTACACCCAAAACGAATACAAAGTGATTAAAGATTTTAACTCGCTTGAACGCTACACAATACACCTCAGTAAATAAAATGGAAATCATTTACTTTTATTTGGGTGGCCCGGCATTGTTTGATTCACAGACCGGCACTGGTCCGTGGGCTCAGGACCATTGCTCTACATCCCTCTAAAAGAAATATAACGCTCTCTTTCCTCACTACAACTCACGTGTTTAAAGGCTCTTTCTAACTTTCAATTCTTTGCCATAAAACAATTCGGTCCAACCTTCTTGGAAGTAGTTTGTATAATTTATGTAAAAAAAACATCTTCTGTTTTAATGTAAATCACTCTTAACGCTAAACATGCAATTCAAATTAAAAAGATTGCTTAATATTTGTAAAAGGAAACATCACTCGTTGCTGCGTCATGGAAAAATTCAAAGTTATTGAAAGCAAAATTTACGAAATTATGAAAAGATCTGAAAGATAACTGATGAATCGACAGCAATTTTTAAATTGCTATGTCATTCCAGGAACGGTTTAATTGTTTGAAGACTATTTCACACGTGCTCTTTATGTCGATTCCAGTTCTACATTTAAATGCACAAATGTGAACAAATTTTTTCTAATAAGATATATTTTTAGTCCACAAATAAGTTAAATGAAAATTTAGAACCATGTGTCAAATTGAATATCACAAATTATATCACTAATATATTGTAATATTAAGTAGATCTTTGCAAGGATAAGATAAGCATTAAAATTTTAGTTTTTTTATTTAACTATATTGTAGCAATACTTTATGCTGTTCAGTTCTTATTTTGATAAATATTCTTAAAGGAGGTACATACGAGTAATACACATTATACGTACAATTTTAATTTTTATTTATGTTGAAGGATAGTTATATTTTAAGTTTACTTTTTTATGTTAATAAATATCTTTAAACGATGTACAAATAATGCAAAACAAAACTCTACATATGTATTTTTTTTTCTTTTAGTCCCTAACTCTGCATGCATTGTGGTGGAAATACTATTTTTTCAAATATTTTCTTACAGCGTGCCACCCTAAATCCTACTGATAAATGAGTTTGCACACCGCAGCTATAAGGTTGCCAACTCCTGATCCAGGCAGTCAAGCTGAATCGATGACATGGACGAATTTTAGCTCTATTTACTACCAGAAATTCAAAACATTGAATAATACCAAAAAAGTGTTGACAACCCTATTTTGAGAAATTCTTTGATGGAATATTCTTTTGGTTTAAAAATTGGTGTGATTTCCTATATCAGTCTACCCGATAAACTTTAAAGGGGTTATTCGTCCAAAACACCTGGCGTGTATGCTAATGCATGATAACAGAGAGGCATATATGACTCTAAACACATGAAAACTTTACCATTCTCTGCCCCGAAAAATTCAGCCACATCCTTGATTTTGGATCCTTTTGTCTTTAATTCATTCCGTTATCTCAAACATCTTCGAGGACAGGACAACTTTTTTCATCTTGCTATGACGTTATGCAAATCTTTTTTAATGCATTTCATAGTCAGAATATCTTTTTTTCACTAACAATTCTTCGAGCCTTTGATCTAAAGCAGCAATAAATACCTCAACAAAGTAGTTATGAGGAAAAATAGAGAAAATGAGCACCTTCTTACGAACTAGAAGTTTTTCAAAATGTATATTTAAATTTTTAAAAAAAAGATAGTGAGCTTTACTTTCCTTGTAAAAAAATGTACTTATAACTGTAAATAAATTTCTAGAAATCTTTTTATTTGTGGAAGTACTATCCGCCCCCCCCCCCAAACACACACCCCAAGAATCTCACGCGGAAAAAAATGAGCTTCCTTAAATAAAAAAAGACGAACATGTGCTCTCTATGTAGAAATAAGGGAGGAACTCTTTTTGCATAGAAACATTAAATTCTATTTCCTACGTTTCTCATTTCAATGACTTTCCGTAATTCCGTCTATGCTTGTGGAGTTTAAAATTGTAAAAAATTTAAATAAAATTTTTTTTTTCAAAAAATTTAGTTTTACTGCAGATTTTCAAGTGATATTTTCGAGCTTTCTTTAATAAATATGAATGAACTAAAATCATGTGACGTCATAGTCATATAACTACAATCGTGCGTTTCCAGCCAATCAGTTCATAAATTCGTGTAACGTCATAGGCACACAATAAATGCTGTCTAGTATTTCCAAACGGTTATGCGCAGTTCTTTCAAAAAAAGTACATATTTCTGTAATATTAACGCACTCGGATAAAATAAATACACTTGATTTAAAAGTACATTTAAAATGTAAGATTTTTTAATTATTTTTAAGAAGATTTTGAAGAATTTTAATATTTGAAAACCTTCCACATATAAAATTTAGAATTTTATCCAAATTTTACAGAGAGAACTGCAATTATAATAATGTCAGTTTTGAATTCAATGGATATCGTGTGACCATCATGACTTAAGCCCTTTCGCTTAAGGTATCCGACTACTGGCGAATTTTTTTTTTTTTAGAAAACTTGAGATACGTGGATTTTTTTGCAGTGTTTAATTTTGTTTAGAAAATATGCTAAAATTAAGAAAAAAAAAGAAATTGTTACTAAAATGTGAAAAATTTGGTAAAAATTTGCAAGAAATAACATAAACGGGACCCATTCTGTATGAAAAGTTTATAAACAAATTTTAAATTTTTCATTTCTGATGCGTTGCTTTGCTATTAATTTTTGAAATGATCTACAGGATAAAGGATATTTTAATTGTTACAAAAGATTGAGCACTTTATCCGAGTTATTATATGAAATTGCTTTAAGAAAACAGTGATTATATTCACATAAGGGACTGTAAATTTTGTAACAAAACAATGATTGATAAATCTGAAGATTAAAACACTTCTAATATTATACAGAACCACATAAAAAATTTCAGTTGATTATTTTCAAATTTTGGGGGCAGTCACTCTCCTTTTTGAGTTTTTTTAAAAAAAACTCATTTCGAGTAAAACGCGTTTTAAAGTATGACATATCTTGCTTAAAGTAAGGCGATATGGTACCCTAAAAATCATTAAACAGTCGAAAAAAATTTTATTCGCTTATTTGATACCCCGAATCTTTATAAATATGCCTGCTAAATTTCAAAGCTTTACTTGCATTTCTCATTAAGTAATGGAGCAATGTTTGATGCTAAACAGCAACTACCACGCCTACGTTTCAGATTATCTGCTAGAAAAGAGCCTGATAAAAAATGAATTAATTATTTTTCTAATGCGCATCAATGAGATTGACATTATATATGCAGCAATAAATCATTTTAAGAAAGAATTGTGCAATTCATGCAAAAATTCTAGTTTGTGAATTATTTACTGGGGGAAGATAAAATGGATTTGGTCAAGATTTAAAAGTTGTGCGTGCTTTTTATGATATTATTATGAATGAAATTAAAACTTCAAAATGGATTCTCCCAAATCACAAATACTAAATCTCATTTTGATAACTCAGATAATTAAAAATCCAATTCGCAAGAACAGAAAAATTCTCCCATTTTTATATATTTGTTTTTGGTGATATATATATATATATATATCCCATGTGTGCGAGATTCAACACTTTTATTATTAAAATACTTAAAGATATTTATTTAAACAAATGCACATATACAGTTCTTAGATTTTGATGTATTTTATCTATAAATTATTTGATTTTGCTTTTATTCGTGTACAATATTTAACATGCGAAGGCTTTTAAAATCATGGAAATAAAAAATAAAGGCATAAACATCTTTTGTACATGTTGTGCATTAGCTCTGAAGTGTGTGTATTTTTTTTTTTTTTTATAATTATTAAGATAAAGTTTTATGAAATATTGATCTTTCATTCGTTTTTTTTCTATATATTTATTACGGCAGTATACTGTTTAATTGTTCTACATTTGTACAATTTTTTTATGGCAAGTAGTTTTAAATAAGCTAATTATCATTTCATAAAAGTTTCAGACTATTCGATGAATATTATATCATGCTATTCATGGAATGAAAACTTCAAACTCATATTTCTCCATGTTGAATTTTTGTACATATACTGTTATTCAAAACCCTAATGCTTTTTTGATAATTGAAATATGGGTTTGAAATTTTTTATACATGTTCTGAAATGCATGTTTTGTAAAACTGTGCATGGAATTAGCTCTAAAATGTTTAGTACTTTTTCTAAAAAATTTCAAAATCAAAATTAATGTTTTTTCTGGGAATTTTTGGAAGTTTAATATAAAAAAATTAATAAAAAATCAAAGATCAGCAGCAGAAAAAAACCATGCACAGTTTTATGTAGTATATTATTAGGTGCTTGGAAAAAATTTTTGAAAGAAAAGAGACATATTTAAAAATGCCTTAGGGATTTAAAAAATGCTTAAAAAAGCTAAAAGAATTTAAATTTTACAAACATTTTGCAACAAATTAAAAATTGTTTTGTATGGAATTATTATTAATCTTAACCTTCATAAAATACAGTTAAAAACGATTATCAAATATTAAAAATAAAAATAAAAATTGTGAAGATGGTACCATGTCGCCTTAAGTTGATAAATTTGCAAAAATTCATTTATTAGGTAAGTAGGGGTCTACCAAAAACCGAAAAACATGGCAAGGGGTCTATGAAACAAAAAAGTTTAGGAACCTCTGCCTCATTTATTTTTATCTCTTGCCAATACATTCAAAT
The DNA here is from genome assembly GCA_019973975.1 of Trichonephila clavata. Lineage (NCBI taxonomy): Eukaryota > Metazoa > Arthropoda > Arachnida > Araneae > Nephilidae > Trichonephila > Trichonephila clavata. The sequence continues at coordinate 26,997 of BMAO01022624.1, forward strand.
CGAACGATCTGCGTGTAAAATCTGCGCGTGAATCATATAGTAAATAAGATTTAAGAATATTCCTATTTCATTAAAAAGAAGTCGCATATTAATTCCGCGCTTTTATAATAACGAAAGGAAGCTAACATTTATTTAAGAAATTCATTGAGTTTATGTGTGCCCATTAACATTTCTAGAGCATTCTCGACACACATACAACTGATAGTAGATAACAAAATGTCAGTTGCTTAATTTACCAGATAAAAGTAATTTTTATCGCTTATTTTTCGTTTACATTTTTTCCACAAAAGCATGTTTTCAAAGACAAATTGTCGTGATTTTCTCTGATTAAAAAGATAAAATAAGGAAATTGTATAAATATGGAAAATGTGTTTTTTTCTCCATGAAAACATCAGCTCAAACTAAGAAAACCTTTTGAGGAAGGATACGTGGAATTTCAAAAAGTAAGAACAAATGTGTTTAATTCCTTCAAAAAGTATTGTTGATGTTTATATCTAATATAAATTAAGTGTTCGTATCATACATTACTTTCATAACCAATTTTTCTAAACAATTCTTTCTAATATTAGTTTAAGAATGCATTTATCTTTTGTAGAATTAATACAATATGGATCTCCTCCGAACAAAGCCAATACCAACTATATTGTAGTTTTTAGTCATATTATTTCAATTTTTAAAAAACAAAAGCATTCAAAAATAAATTGTAAAATCTTTATATATATAAAATTGCTTTGAAAACATAGCTTTCTCGTGAATTTTTTTTTAATTAAGGGTGGTGGGAGAGGGGTACCCTAGGACGGCGGACCAACCGGCATTGTGCAAATTATACAATTTTTCGTACTCATTTCTCAAATTGTAAGACTCTAATATGAATATATTATGTAGTTCTTTGTACATGACCTATCAATCCTTGCATATATTCTGTGCTCACAATTATGCTTGGTTCGATCGAAAATAATACAAACGCGCTTCTTCAATTTTCAGATACGCATTTATTATGTAATGCTGTGTGTTAATCTTTGAGCTTGAAGTCATCAAAAAAATTTATATACAGAGAGAGATAAAGAAATTAAATCAATTAAAAATTGATACTTATATGGAATACAATGATAACCCATAAACTTAACATTTAAATTAATGATTTATTATAAAATATCAATGGATATTTAGTGATAAAATTCCTGAATTATACATTAGCCTCCACTAAAGTTTATATACAACACGTTCTTCGAAGAAACAGCAGTAAAATATATAGCTATAGTACGAATAATAGCGAAAAACTTTAAGAATAGCTGATGATAATTTCATTAATAATATTCCAGAGGAATCTATATAACTCTAACAGGGGAGGATACGGCTAAGGAAATTCATTAGGGGACGAGACATTGTGCAATAGTAGAACTCTCCCTTAGGGAATTCACCCCTCAATGTAACTCCGCCGAACGGCCAGTCAATTCGGAGAAAATAGCTTTCGAAACGAACGAAAATTAGATTTGACAGGTACCAGCGAAAATCGCTTATATTTTCGAAATTCGTGCTTAGCATATACAAGTTATTTCTCCCTTTCTTCACCGTCGCCGTAGCGTGGATAGCAAGATAACGGAGTAACATGCGATCAGTTCGAATCTCACGATCGGCTAGCTTGCTGTTTTTATTTATTTTTTGAATTAAATACATTTATTTTTTATAAATGACTCATTGATTATTAAATGATATTCTATATAATTATAGTAACTATTTTACTTTCTAAAATACAAAACAACTAATAGTTATGATAATAATTTTTATAAATAAAAAGTAAAAATAAATTGAACAATAATAAATAAAGTTAAATAAATATATGTAAAAAGCTAATTTCCTCTTACAAAATATTTTTACTACATACATGAACCTGAATGCTAATTATCATTAAAACATTCCAAACAATTAATTTTTTGACATCTGGCACGGTTAATAAAAGAAGAATTACAGCAAGAACAACGTTTTTTAAGAAGTTCATGTGGAAAAAAAAACGTCATTTACATTTTTAAAAAAATTTTCTATCTTCAGAAGTGTTCTCAATAGTGTAATAACCAAAATCCGTTATCCTACTGATATCTTATTTTATTGGAGCATTCTTTGTTCTTAAAGGAATAACACCTGCTCTTTTAAAACAGCTGCCTTTCCTTTGAAAAAAAAACGGTTTGCTAAAAACTGAAGTAAAATTTAATGGCCATTTAGGTATAAGGAATAACTTAAACAATACAATTAATTAGATTTTAATGACAAAGGAATTGTAGTTACGAAATATTATTTATTTTTGTATTTTAAAGAGTAAAATAGTTACTACATTTACAAAAATATTTATTGCATTCCAAAGCCTTCGGTATAGTTTTATGGATAGCAGTTCATAGAAAAGATCCTACTTCAAAAAGACGTATATATACGTCCGGGGCAATTAACACACTGTCTGAGCGAGACGGAGGCACTTACGAGGTAAAAGTCGTATTGTAGTTTTAGTGTCAAAGTATAGTATTATTGAATTTAATACAATTTATTGTATGGAAGGGGGGGGGAGCGATGAAAGTTATGATTGAATATTGGGTCGCAAACACATTGAAAGCTTGAGAAGCTCTGTTTTAAGCTGTTTTCTGAATTAGTAGGAATTGGGGGGGGGGCAAACTATGCAGATCTAGTTCAAATTAAATATAGTCGCCGTCATTTTGTACTGATGAGAGGACCTACACATGAATGCGAGTGAATAAAGATGCAATATCTGTAAGGTCTCGATTAGGGTTTGCAGCCCCGGGATGCCGGTGATTTTTCCAATCCCGGGATTTAATTTTTGTCTGAATTATATATTGAAGTTTTTTTTTTCAAAGTATTGTGAATCTGGTATTACATTTAATGTATCTTATTTACTTTTTTGTACTGTATACATTTAATGTCAGTTTTCTTACATGTTGAACCTTGAATGGTTCGAGGCGGGTGTGTATGTTAAACCGTGAAATTTGATATGTTTTCTCTAATTTTCTTCTGTAACTTTCTCCCCAGGGCGAGTGGGGTCAAAGAGCGGACATTTCTCCTGCCTTTAGGATGTTCGGTGTCAGCTAACTTGGACAGAGGCAATTTGAATTTTGGGAAGATATCTAGTAGGGTTTTCAGTCCCGGAATTCAGGATCTCGGTTTTCTTGCCAATCCGGAAATCTCGGGATTAAAATAACTAATTTCGGAATTTAATTTTGTCTAAATTATATTTAAAAAAATTTCTAAGAGTTTAATTTTTCAAAAATTTGTATTTTGTTTATGAAATAAGTACGTAGAATTTTTTTGTGCAATTATAAGTGCTGTAGGTAAAAAAAAAATTATATGCACAGTTTTCATTTCTCGTATGGAAGAACGTCGCACAGATCTAAGTGGCTCACTGCAATGCTTACACAATAATATAAGCAACATCTCAAGAAAGATTTTGTCACAGTTAAATGTCGGTTATTAATAATGGACCTGCTTGGAAGATTTGAGACACTTCAAATCCAATTGCATTACTAACAGCTCATGCACCTGGATCTTCAATTTAAAATGAGGCAACGAACTTGATTCACATTCTGATTCAATAACAGGATCAATTTATATACAAAAACCATTAAGTGTAGCAGAAGAATTAAATAAAGTTATTAAAGAGGTATATGCACCAATGCAGTCTATTAGATTTGAGATACTGTCATCAAAATTCAAAAAGAAATGTCTCTATTTTGAAAATGGAGAGACGAAAAATAAGGAAGATACTCCCATTTAATGACGATAATACCTACTAGTACAGAATCCGTAAGTGCCTTTTCTTCGGCATGACAATTTGTAACAAAAATAAGAAGTCGTTTCAACGGTGAAATGCTGGAGGAGCTGTGTTTTCATAACTTATTTACAGAAACACCAGAATTGAAGAAATGCTTTTTTTTATTTTATTATGTACTATTTTTATTTGTTCCTATGATGAAATAATTATTTTTATTTGTTTCATTAAATTAATATTAAATCAATTTTTAATTATATTTTCAATTTTATCATGCAATTTCAACTATGCTGATATGTTAGTATTTGTAATAAATAGTCCAATCCTAATCCCGAGACTGATCCCGGGATTTTGATAATGTAATTCCGAAATCCCGGGATTGAAAATATGACATGGGATTGCAAACCCTAGTCTCGATGCTCCTCTCATATGTATATAAATGTGAGAGTCGGGGCGAATTTTCAGTTCAAATTTACGTACATTTTGCACTATTAACTAAACACTACTTTTTTATTAATTTTTAACAGATGTATTTAGATGCAGAATTATACGAAAGTACGGAGCCATTGAACAGCGTTATCAGTTTTCTAAGAGTGACATTGAAAGACCTTGGATGGAATGACGGCAAAGAGCATTTGGTAATGGATGTAGGATGTGGCCCAGGTAATGTTACTGTGAACTGGATTTTGCCTTTGTTTCCTAACCTAAAGAAAATCATAGCGCTGGATTATCTGCCAAGTATGATTGAGTTAGCAAAGACCAAAAACTTTCATCCAAAAACGGAATATCATGTTGCCGATTTTGAAGATGGGTATGGATTATGTAATTCAAGTGCTTTAAGTAACATTTTATAAATATTATTTCTGAGAGAATAGAGTTGAACTTTAAAAAATTTGAAAATTAAAAGAAAGAAGATTTATTATCATAGATTATCATTTCTTACAGTAATTTTGTAAAGGGTTTGAATTAACATTCATATACTTTAGGGAAACAATTCTTAAACTTCCGATCGCCAAGTCCCCATCCCCTTTATGTATCAGCCAGACCTTGCAGACCCCTAAAATTTTGAACATCCGCTCATGACTCCCAACACATGGCTGAGTGATTTAGAGGTTTCTCAAGTCTTTAGACTGTCCCTGCTATACTTTTTAAAACTTCTTTTATTTTTCCTTGGAGAAAACAGTAAACATCTAATTATATATGTATTTGAAAATATTACAAAACACACACACATTAGTTTCAAATAAATAATGTAGGCGTTAGTAGCGCATTATGTGAATTAATCTTTGCACATGCGTTTCTACTATGTTTTTTTTTTTTTTGAAAATATTACTTTGTACTAATGGTCACAAACAATAGAAAAACTGAATTAATATTCTTGATCGAAATACATGCTTTATTAAATATTTATATTGGGGTAATTTAATGATCTAGTCCAAGGGTTGGGAACCTTTCAGCTGTGGCGTTCCAAACCAATCTACCAATAGGATTCAGTGTGCCACACAAGAAATTTTTGAAAAAATTCGATTCCCGTAGTAATGCATGCAGAATTGGAGGTCAGTAATATAGATTTACAATTTTATAAAATAAAATGTTGCATCATTTAAAGATATTTCTTAACATAAAAAGAAACAGCATAAAATATAATTATTTCTTAAACAAAAATAAAAAGTTAAAATAGTATATATATTATGTATATTTATTAATATAAGAAATAGACAACACATAAGATATATATATATATATATATATATATTAATATAAGAAATAGGCAACACATAAGATATATATATATATTAATATAAGAAATAGACAACACACATAAGATATATATAAACATTTCCCTCCATTAAAGTTAAATTAGATAAATAAAAATTTTAATACAACCTAGTGCTTGCACCACTCTACTTTCATATCACAAAATTAAAGGTATAATTAGTGACTTTCAATTTAACACGATTCTGAGTATTCAGTTGTTAAATAATTTCTTAGAATACTCGAAATATTTTTCATATGAGGAGCGATTTGTTTACTTAGATATGTAGAAGCAGCGGATATGCAAAAGCGGAAAGCAGAATACATACATTTTCTCTGTTCAAACTTATCTCTCCAACAATGATATTCAATAATTTACAAAATAGCTGTATATTTACCTTTAGATTTATTATTTCAGATTTGTTCATAATTCCGCAAATATCCATAATTCTAAAGATGTTTGTCAAGTAAAATCCATTACAAATTTATCAACATTCATCCACTCAAAAAAATGACTCATTTGTAGAGTAGTGCAGCGTGCCACTGAGAAATGCGCAGCATGCCATGCGTGCCATAGGTTGCCGACCCCTGACTTAGTCTATAATGAAACATTTTTCAATTTTTTCACGAGGTTTTACAGTCTGTAAAGAGGGAAATCTTAAAATTAGATGAGAGACCTTCGAAAACCCCCTAGAAGGGCGCTGCGGACTCCCGGTTGTTCACCGATCACTGTTTAAAAAAACCACTGTTTTAGGGAACAACATTTCAGTACTAGAATGAAAATATTATTGTTGTGTGTGTTTACGCCAAAACTTTCATTGCATTCAAATGTATTTCGGGGGGGGGGGCAAAAATAATTAATTTTTATACGGGTAAGACCTGAAGTTCACTTAGATGTGAAAAAATTATTTCAAAATTTATTCTTAGAAATCTTTACTAGTAAAACTAACTGCTAGCATTTAACAATTATTTTTATGCTCTCGTTGAACTTCGCTAAATTAATGCTATAAAATCTTTTACTCTGTAAGATAATTAATATCGGTATATTTTTACTTAAATTACCTTTACGAGGGTCATAAGGAGTTTGGTAAGTATTGCAACATAACTTTACAAATTATTTAAAAGTCGTTCTTTTCCAGTACATTTTACTTCAATTTCTTCTTCAATGGCTCAACAGTCTTGACCTTTTCCAGAAGTCTTCTAGAGACATCTCTACTTTTGGCAACTGTTTTCCAGTTTTTAATCTGTGGAATATCAAGATCTTTTTTTTTCTTTCAATCCATCTTCACGCGGGTCTGCTCCGAGGTCTATTTCCCATAGGTATTGCCAGAAAGAATTTCCCTCAACAACGATTTTCATTCATTGTAACCAGATGACCAGCACATTTAAGTCTGTGTAATTTGACGAATTTTACAACATCAGATTGTTTGTAAATTTTATAGAGTTCTAAATTAGATCTTCTCCGCGATCCATTCACTTGGAACCAACCAAAAATGCAACGCGTAAAATCTTTTTCTCGAAAATTCCGTAAGCTTCCTCTTTCCTTAAAGCAGGGATGGCCAACCCCGGCACGCGTGCCACAGTGTGTGTGGCCCAGCGGGGTTATAACAGTGGCCCGTGAAGACTTATTGCAAAATTGAAAGATAATAGAAAAAATGTGTTTCAGAATTTTATTGAAATGTGGTTGTCTTATACAAAAAAGTAGTCGTGGTAGCCTAGTGGTCAAGGTATCGGATCGTGGCTTGCGTGTCATGAGTTCGAGCTCAGCACCAGTAAAGACCCGCCGTGTAGAGGAGCGATGCACGTTAAATATGTCGAGAGCTGAAATGTCCTCCTGTTGGTGCGGTGTGGTAGTCAGGAGAGCGGGTGCCAGCACAGGTGTCGTCCTCATCACTTGATCATGGCTCAAAATTACGAGGTTCGTCTCCAAAAGCCCTCGTGTAGCTGAACAGTGCGACGTAAACATTCACTCATTCACTCACTTCAACAAAACAAAAAGAGGAACTCTCAAACTTTATTTTAAATTCGCTTAATTAATTGAATTCTGATACAAAATTATCATACAGAGAATACTCTTCAATGTTGTGTGCGTTGGCTTTCCAAAGGAAAGTGCATTTGTGAGATTTTGAAATTTGGAGCGTGTTTTTTAAAAGATATCTGGAAGAAAACAATGAACTGCCAGTGAGTGCTTTTTACTTAAGAATGAAGATTGGTTTTGGAATTTAACTTTTCTTACCGATACTATGGAACATTAAAGTAATTGGGACTTCAGATTACAGGGAAAAGATTGTATTTTTCCTACCCTTGTTGGTCAAATATCTTTCTTTTATGAATAAACTTTTGCTTTTAAAGAAAAAGATATAAAAAAAGATTGATCCCTTTCATATAAATGAAGGAACTATCTTTCTCAAAGTTGATAATGCTCCCATCTATGATAGTTTATAAATTTAATAACCATTTTTCAAGATCCATTCAGTGCTGAGTTTGATAATTTTCAAAATCATAAAAAAATTCTAATCTTTTTACAAATCGTTTTTCAATTTCTCGTCAAGACGTTAATTATTACTCATTAGAGATCCAAATCAAAATTATTCATCTAGGGCACCATACTATACTGGAAAGCAAATATAAAGGAACTTATTTCAACTGAAAGTGATCCGAATTATATTGAATTTTGGAAATTTCAAACCAACAAGGAATTTTCTAAATTTACACGTCATTTTCAACTTTTCATATTTTTTTTATTTGTTGGAAAAGTTGGAAGTGGCATGCATAGTTTTTTTTAATCAGATAGTGGCACTCATCCGAAAAAGGTTGGCTAAACCTGACTTAAAGTCAATGGCCAAGTCTGTGATGCCTTAATAAGGACACATCTGATAAGACTTTTGTACAGAAGCAGTTTAGTTCTTAATTTAAGAAAGCTGAATTTTAAATAGTTCTTTAAATAAAAAGGAAATATCCTCAGTAATAATAATAATCTCATACGTTAAAACTATGTCTGTTATATTTTAGTATATCTTTTTCAAAAAAAAAAAAAAAAGGCATATTTTTATGTTTTCGAAATTTACAGAGATATGGCCTAAATATTACTTAAAAATTTAAACGGGTCTTCTTTTAAAAAATGTTTTCATGAGAATAGAAATTACTTTGAATGAATTACCGTAAAATCCTATGCATAACGCACACTTTTACTTTCAAGCTACATTTTTAAAAAAAAATTATATTTATTCGCTGTATAATACACCCTTTTTTTTAAGAAAAAAATTGTAATGTACGTTTACAATGCTCTTATACTTTTATTCGAGGTATTATCCCAGGCTTTTGAAAGAATAGTATATTTCAAGAACTAACCCTTAAGCTCCAGAAAAGACAGGATTTTCCCACGTACTTCTTTAAATATTGATTCTTCCTTCATTTTCATGTGATGTACGAGGTGGAAGATTCATTCTGAAGCCAATCAGATCACGCCTGAGACTTATTACACTGTCAGAAGCACATTCAATACAATTCATGATTTTCCTTTCAGTAGTAATTATAAGTCCTGAGAAATGAAGTAAACACAGTGCTGGTTTCAAAATCAAAGTGATTCAATTTAGAAAGCGTGCCGCAGAAAGGGTGGCTGGTGCTGGTGAAAGCCCCTTACTTGAATGGAAGAAAAATGAACTGGCTGTCATTAATATGACAAATAATATATTTGCCTTACCTAAAGGAATAACGAAATGGCATATTCTAGAAGAAAGTGTTGCGAACTAGGTTCTAGAAAATCACCAAAATGGATTAATTTTAACATGAAACAGTATACGTTTATTCACCTTATCGAAGGTTGCGTGTGTGAGAGTGTTCGAGGAAGAAGCAAACATGATCATAAAAATAGCTACTTTTATTCAATTTGTAGCACTTAACGAAATATGTAATTTTGCAACTTAACTGTGGGAGCAATCTGAAATTTTTACCCATAATCGGATAAGATTATCGAAAGTATTTATATGGATTGAAGCTCCTTGCTGTGATCCTTTCTGAAGCCCGATAGCTCGGTCAGCTCCAAGATTGGTTACTTCACCACTTACTGGTGGATTTTACTTCAACTTCAAATCTCAAGACGCGCGACCACTCAGTCGCTATTCACCTTTACGAGTACTTGTATCTCCCGCTTGACGACAAACGTTTACCGTTAACTCACATACTCAACGACTGGCAAATAGTTACATTTGCACAAAATCAAGTTTTCTCTACAGAAAGCGGTTTTTAAACTAAAATCACAGTTAAAGAATATTTTCCACAAGAGAATTAATGGAAGGACCCGCATAGTACCCATTACAGCTTTAATGTGTGCAAAAAAAAAATGGAATTAATTTATGGAAGTAAAATTTTAAAGTAGCTTTCAGTTGGTGCAGCCAATTTACGGCAAGGAATAATTTAGTTCTGCGAGAAAAACAAAAATTTCATAAATGTTTCCTAAAGATTTTGTCAACAAATTGATAAGTTTTCACAAATATCACTGATCTACGAAAGCAAACAACATATTTGCAGACACGTATTGGAAACATGGATAAAACTCCAGTAATGTTTGATATGATAGGAAATAAAACCATTGTTAGGAAAAGAACACAAACAGTTCACATAAGCACAACAGGACAAGAAAAATCCCATTTCATTGAAGTGCTCACTTTCCTAGTGGGTGATACAAAATTAAAACTCATGGTTATTTTCAGAAGAAAAACGAAGCCGAAATTTAATTGGCCGAAAAGTATTTTCATTCATGTGAAGAAAAAGGACAGATGCACGAAAACAGTATAACATTAGACAAAAATATTTGGCAAAAGCGTCCAGGTGCCTTAAAGAATCCAGAAAGTATCTTTCAGGTTGAGACATGTTCAAATCCCATCTAACAAATAATACGAAGAAATTGCAAACAAGATATAGCACAGACATTGCAGTTATTGGATTAACGCCATTAGTTCAGCCTTTAAATGTGGGTATAAATAAACCATTTAGTAAATTTAAAACTGTAGTGGAATACGTGGATTTTAAAAGGCGGAAAAACAAAAACAAAAGGAGGTCAAGTGTTTCTTGACAGCTTGGAAATAGTGTGCGAGTAGATAATAAAAGTATGGAATGAAATTAAGCCTGATGTAACTCAAAGGTCATTTTAAAAACTGCTGTATTTCAAGCAGTTCAGATGGAATGGAAGATTACTTATTAATAGATGGAAGTAACAGCGGTGGTGAAAATGAAACAGAATTCGATGACGTGCCTGAAGATATAACAGAAGACAAATATACCAACCTTTTCATATTATCCTATAATGAAAGCTCATAAGGTATGTCTTTTTTTTAATAAACAGTAGTTCGATATATGTCGAAGGCTAATTTTTTTATGCTCATTTCTTTTTTAAACCTATCATTTTTTTATCTGGCTTATAACGCACACCCATCTTATTTTTATGTGTTAAAAGCGCGTGTTATACGCTGGATTTTACGCTTAATTAACAAACACTTACGCTTCATTGACTAACATTAACTACGATTCATTAATTAGCATTGGAAGTACTACTCAAAAAAAAGAATGAAAATTGTACAAATTATATGTAAACGCACATCATCGAGGAATGCAAATGAAATTAAAAGTGCCGCTTTTTGACTCACGATAAATATGACAAAGAAAAAAAGAAGTAACCTGCAGAATGTGCAGTATCCACGACGTTATTTCAACCAGCAAAATCATTACAGAATTTTATTTTTCTTGTCTCAGACGACAAGTATAATAGCAAAGAATCCGAGGTCGTCACAAACGAGGGGATAGTTATAGCAGACACGATGATTTTATGAGGCGCGTGGTGATTCTCGACTGCAAAATGGTCACATACATCAAATCTCAACGAACACATAATTAGAAGAGTCAATAGTGCACCTTCTGCGACAAAAATGGTTATCATGACATAGCAGTGTGGTAGGCTTGAATGGTCTCGACCAGAGCGACGCATGGACAAGCGAATCCCAAATTACTTTTGCCGCCCATTTCGCAACATCTGTAAAGTACCTATCACGTTCCCATACCACCCGGAGCCCTTATCTGCAAATCGGTCACTAGTAGCTTACACCCATTTTGTCCTTTCAGATTGCCATTGGCCCCACGGCACAAACAACTTCATTTAAAATGATGCCGAGCTAAGGAATTGCATAGATTCATGTTCTCAGACAAGTCACACTTCTGTTTTTCCAATGATAGTCACCGCATTTAAATACGATAATAAGTTACGGTAGCATTTGAAGAACTCTCCACTTTGTGACATCCTCGTTTGGTGAGTAACTGCGAATGATAGCAGATCAGTTCTCGTTCATATTCAAAATAAAAAATCCTCGTTCGGTACAACATCCATGCTCTCATAGACTTAAGCTATGGTTTCCTAGGAGAGCGGGGGCGCTCTTCAACGTCCGTAACAATACGGTGGATGTCGTCACTAAAATATTGCCAGTGTAAATAGATTGGTGTGGTTTCCTAGAGAGCGGTGGATGGGAGCGGAACGTGAAATAGCGGCTCTGGCACCTTCGTTGCGATCGTCATAGCGGGTAGCAACAGTTCGTTGAACGTTTTTTACGATAGCGGTGGCTGTTTTCAACATAGACATGAGTTCGAATATTTTGTGGACTCCTGAAGAGGATGAAATTTTAATAGATTTCGTGAGAAATAACGATATTTTATATAAAATTAGACATCAAGAAGCAGCCAATATTTCAGGAATTTATATGACAGAAAATTAGAATTCAATTTGCTTGTAAATTTATATACTAATAGGTGTATCCCATTAAAAACTAGACTTTGTTATTAAAAATCTCTTATTTTATTGTCAATAATAGAAGTAACTTATATTTTAGTTAAATAATACACTTATCAAAATTGTATATTTTTCATTTGTATTTTTTTTTTTGTTCAGTGTTTAAATATATGCTAATTAAAAATTAATTTAAACTGTGGGAAAAAATAAATATTTGAATAAAATAATGAAATCATGTCATGATTACACCATTTTCTTTACACCTGTACATAATGTTTCTTTGAAGCACATTGTCTCTTTGTGCATTATAAAGTACTTGAAGTCAATGTACTTTTTACACAATTCAGTACAAAAATATTATTGGTATTAGTATAATGTGTTATATATGGGATTTGGCTAGATGTTTTGGGAAAGCTAAAAGATACTTTTAAATTTTCAAAATGTTTACTTTTGAGAAAAAAAATATTAGGTGAAAATTAATCCTTGGAATTACTTAGAAATAATATAATGATTTTTGTAATTCTTTAATTTCAATGAACTAATGCTATAAAATAATCAAAATTCTTTGATTTCATTTATTGATATAAAAAAGAACATAAATAATAAAATTAGAATACATAAAAAATATGTCAAATATATACAGTTTAATAATTAGTTGCAATTGCTTTCTTCTTCCGATGATTGCTCATCTTCCAAATAAATGAGCAACGCAACATCGAGTTCATCCATTCTCAGCAGTCTGTAATTTGTTTACAAGAAGTTGATTGTTTACAGTTACGGACGTAAGAGCATTCGTTTTGTAGGAAACCACTCGGTCAACGTTAAAAGGCAGCCGTCTTTTCTGTGACGTCATCCATCGTTATTTTACGGACGCTAAAGAACGATGCCGCTTCCCTAGGAGAGAAACCATTACTTAAGGCATATTTCTTCACGTTCCCGGCTCCTGCAACTTACTAAGTGGACGCTACTCCGTGCTATGAGAAACATTTCAAAATAAACATCGTTTGTTCTTCGTTGCTACCTCACTCCTTTTTGGTAAGAGTAAAGTATAAACAAGTAAAGGCTCAAGTGTAGTACAGCCTTTGAATTTGGCGATTTTTCTTTGGATTTGGCAAATTTTATATAGATATTATAGTGAGATAACGAATTCATTCTAGCTTCCAGACACCTATAACTAAGTGAAGCAGCTTGGCGATCGATTTCTATCGCCAAAAGTAATTGACATCACCAAGCTACCCCCCCCCCACCCCCCCTCTATACTACACTTTAACCACAAGTTATTTTAAAAAAGTTTTTTAAGTCAATTCCTACTTAGATTAGCAAAAAAAAAAAAAACTTATTTTAGCTACTTTTTATTAAATAGTTACAATTAATATAAATATGTATATACGTATGACAGAATCATAACATTAAGTGGCAATAAATTTCTATTAATTATCTTTAAAGTATCGTATTGTTATCCAAAACAATCGTATATATAAAATTTCATTTCAACTGAATGATGTGAAACGTGAGTTGAAAAAATATAAGTTTTGACCTAAGTCACTAAAAATGAAGCCAACGTGGCTGTTTCTGTAATACTTTAAAAGATTAGTTTTAGTCAATAGTTTTAATTAATTATAATTAAATTATTGTATTGTTTGTTATTGCTGTATAGAAAATTTTAGCTCCAATTAGCGCTTTAAAATGTGTGAAAAAAACCTTTTCAAGTTTTGACACAAGCCGCCAAAATTATCGCTAAGTCGCCAAAAATAATGCCAACGTGGTTGTATTTGTAATTCTTTGAATAATTAGTTTTAAAACAATAAATTTTTATTAATTATAATTAAATTACTGTATTAACATCCAAATAATAGTGCATATAAAATGCTCAATTGAGTGCTTTAAAATGCATTTTATTTTCGATTGAAAATTTGAACAAGATAAACAGAGAGTGAGCTAATAGTAGGAATTGAAAAAATAAATAAATAAAAATGAAAATAGAAGTTCATGGGTAGTTTTCGTATAATTCAAGTCTGCTTTTATCAGTTCAATTTTTTTTTCTCCAAAAAGGTGGCGTAACAGTGATTAATTCCCACATCAACTGAGAAAAAGAATTGTTTCCTTTTAAACAAAACTGAGGGCATATACGTATAAGGTCTTAAATAGGTCATAGATACATCTTACAAGAAATAAGGTTGTCATTAATACGCCTTTGTGTGCTCTAACAGTTCTCCATTTTTCTGTCATCTCACTAACAATTTGTGTAAAGATATATATTTTTCCAATAAAAGAAATTTATTTTATGTTGTTGTTTTTTTTCCGAATAGTTTTACTTAATTTATTTTCTTCTACAATTACAGATCCGCGACTGAGGTTTGGAATGGCCAAATCACCAAATTGATTTCAATACACTGTTTCAATTGGTTTAAGAATCAAGAGAAAGCCTTGCAAATTGCATATGACTTATTACAGCTAGGAGGTGAAGCAGCTTTGTACTTCATTGTACAGTCCGATTATTATGATACTGTTCTGGACATAACTAATAACTCGAAGTGGAAGAGTTTATTTGAGGTAAAGGGATTTTTTTTGTAGGATAATTAATTACCCCCTAAGAAATTTCCGAATTTAAAACTGAAATATTATACTTTGAAATTTTTTATATATAAACTGTCTAACTAAAATATTATTCCATAGGAATGACTTCACATTCAATAATTAAAATTGGACAATAGACGAAAACCTCTTATAAAAACACACAAACACACAAATTGTAAGAAATTAATAATGTCACTTATTAAAATGTCTTAATTTTGAATTTTATTATTTATTTTAAAAAACAATAAACGTTATAATAAGCTCTTAAAAACAGAAGATATTATCTTAATATGGTGTAGAGAAAAAAAAATTGTGAGGGGAAGGGTGTACAGGGAGAAGTGGTAGCATAAATAGAAAATATTTTTAATGAGCTTGCAAGTAAAATGGTTCTTTCAATATAATCACCAGAAAAGTTTACTACCCTTTTCCGAACGTCGGGAAACCAAAGGATAACATTGGAATTGTGTTTATTGTTGATAAAAGCGATCTTGCTGCTCAGAGTACAGATGGTGCAACAGGAAATCAAATGCCACGTAGGTGTTCCTTCAACTTCAGGGTCATAAAAGGAATCGAAGTATTGGGTTGCAATGAAAGTTTTCAGCTAGAAGATAAGAGGGCTGCCAGAGCTCTCAGCTTCTTGAATGCCATAGTCCTTCTCTGAGAACTTTCTGTACCAAACCTTCAGAGTGTCATATGATATACAATAATAGTACCTAAAGCTGGACACGTGACATTCTACAGCTGACTTTTTCCAACAGAACTGGAAGTAATTAAAGCGTGCGCGGTAGCCTGATTCATTAGTGATTTATTGGGAATGTCCTCATGGAGGGCAAAATCAATCAGTAGCATTTGGCTGTGCTACCATCTAGTATTTAATTCCATCGTCACAACTTCTTCGACAAGCTGCTGACCTTGGCATAAAGTTTTTAATTGAGCAACCATCCTGCCGATCCACAGGGACGTCGTGCACGAGTTACACGATTTGGATTAAAAGGAATCCCTATTCGGGCCAGTCGCTTAGCGTTTCTATTCATGTCTGTTGTTTCGCGACTGATAGAAAAAGGAATCGCAGTAAGCTCCTTACATACTGTGCTGAGTGGTTTTTATAAAAAACTTTCTTCTTCAAATAATTATTCTGAATATCCATCAGATGTATATTATTCAGATTCACTGCTGACTAATGCCGGTTTATTCACTGGGCGCTTGGTTCGCGAGTCCAGGGGCCCGGATAAGTAGGGCTAAACCAGATTTTCTAGATCCGCCAGTGGCAAAGGGGCCTGTACATCTGCGCCCAGGGCCCGAAATGAGCTTAAATCGAAACTGCTGCTGAAAAAACTTCATTATTCTCATCAATGATATTAATATCAGTATTTTGAAACTTCATCCTCCTCCTTGTCGGATAATTCTTGAAGAATACGTGAAAAAACTTCCCATTATACAAGTTTTGAAGTAATGTTTCGAATTTCGATTAATATATATATTTATCTTATACTTGTATAACAAAGTAATAATTCAGTCACATTACAAAACAAGTTTCCAAAGCGTGAAGAAAAAAACTGTTTGCAAATTGGGTGCGTGCCGTAAACTTAACGATTGAGGCCGGATCCTGCAAGCAACTAAATTGATGCAGTCAACAAAATAACAAAATTCTAAAATTGGAAGCTAAAAGCCTTGTCATCCCAAAAGAAGATACCAGATAAAGGAATAGCGTTGAATCCCAGACTATTCAGATTCTATATTTGAGAACAGTATTAAAAAATCATGTTTGTCTTAAAATCTGTTCAAGCGCACCCGCTGAAAGTTTAAATCGTCCCTATTGAATGTAAGTTAGTGTACATTAAATGATTGTTATAATTAAAATGAAAATATTAAAACATCTAATGTTTTTTCATTACAATGAAGTTTGTTTTATAGAAAAAATAACTTATAAAATTCTTCTAATAAAATAGCATCTTAATCTCACACAAAAATTAGGGATATAATATAATATGATCGAAGCAAATATTTCAAATACTTCGGGTCTTGATTTTTATTTATATAAGAACATTAAGCTTCTATTTTACAGACAGGATCCATTCTTTTTACAGGGAATCGACATTCATGTTCCAAAATCATGTTATGAGAAATATAACGCTTCTCACTATCGGAAAATTGCGGAAAAAATTGGATTTTCAGTTGTTCTTTGTCAGACCGATCTGAAAGTGAACGAGTTACCTACACACCAAGATGCGAAAGGTAATTTCACGGATTTTAATTTGGATTAATTTAAAATAAATAAAGAAGAAAATATTATCTTTGTTTTTAATGAATACAAAATTATTATAATTTTTGATATATAAGAAAGATACACCAATATTTCTATGCTCTGAATTTTTAATTAACTTTTATTTAAACCTCACAACATAAGGTGTTTTAAAAGTGTTTATATTATTGTATCTCCCCCCCCCCTCTTTTTTAAAATCTTTTTTCGACATAACTCAGTGATTTTTCTCTATAATTTTGCTATTTATATGCAGTAAAACTTTCCATATATTTCAAAGAACGGATTTATCAGGAAATATAGTTCTTACTTGGTTTTCCACGTTATTCAAAGACAAATAAGACAAAAAATACGAAGAAAAGACTTGAAGAGTTCTCATAAAATACTTCATTAGAAGTGTTTTTACTTTATAAGCTTCTATTTAACTTACAATGTATGTATGCATGCAATTTGTTCGGGTGGAATCTTGCAACTCAATTTTGAAGCTGATATCTTCAACTTACTGAGCTGAAATTTTGTATACACGTTTAGTTTGGATGACAATGCATGTTTGACCATTTATATTCCGATATTGCAATTAGTTGGAATGATATTAACTAAAAACCTTAAAACGCATAATTGTCTTATCCCTGTGCGCTGTTTATTCTGCTATGCTTGGCGACGCAAAATAAAAAACCATAGGGGATTTTTTTTTTTTTTTTTTTTTTTTTTTGAGTTTGGACGTTTTTAAAACAGCAATCTTTTTTCTAAAAAACTCAAACAAAAAATAATTGCTGAATCGGAAAGATCATTTATTTCGCCACGATACGGTACAATTTTTTTTACAAAATAATATTTGTGTTTCTTAAGATTTTTTTAAAAATGAGTCAAAATTGATACGTTTTTATGAAAATGATGTCTAAATTGCTGCGCATGAATTTTTTTTTTGTTTAAATGAATCAACATTCCGTACTAAAACAGCTCATGCTTTGCTATTTTAGAATCAGTCATTTAAAAAATAAAATGTTGAAAACTATTTTCTTAAAGATTTTTCAAAAAATAGTCAAAATTTTAATTAAACATTTAATAACTTCGTCATTTATGAAGATAACCTCACGAAACTTTTTTTCGTGAGTAGAACAATCTTACCCTATATTCAGGCAGATAAAAAAAATTGCTTAAAAATTACGGATTTAAAAAAAAATGTTTTTTTTTTGTCTAATACCCTTTTTGCGAGAATTGATTCAGCTAAACCAGGGATTGCGAGTCAGCGTTGAATGAGATGAACAGGCTGAGAAATCTGTCCATCGATAACTAAAAAGTAAAAAATAAATTTAAAGTAAAAAAAAACTTTTTTAAAAACAAGTTTTTATTTACACTCGCTAAAAAGAATAAAATAAACTTTTCCTTAAAAACTTTTTTTGCTACCAATTTCAGTGTATTCTTCCTATGTACTTTTTTTAATAATTTCTGAGGTTGTTGTATCTGAGTCAATCACTACGCGGATTATCATCTCAGCTCTCGCGATCAAATGTGAGCTCTTACATTCCCTTCACAACAGTTCAATATGGAGCAGATCTCCCTAATATGTGCTTCTGAAATCCAACGTGAATTTCATTTGAAGATTTCTGTAAGAAGTACCTAGCTATCCATTAAAATTGCAACAGGAGGAAAGAAAGTAAATAACAAAACTTTATTTACTGATTGCGTACAACACACTAGAAAGAAAATAACAATAAATTTGCCGGCAATTAGGGAGTATAGAGAGTCCGATATTAAGTACCCATAGCTGCCGCCAATGGCAACCAAAACGGCTCTTAACTCAATTAGGCATCAATTCTAACTGGAGCTTGTATGACAAATGCGGGTGGGGGTCACTTTATGCTGTTTCAAATCTTTGCCACACTTCATCAGTCAAGTGAATGTGACAGAGTTTGGTGGTGGCTTAGAGACTCTCAGAAACCCCAAACCAAATGGTTCTAATGGGTGAGAAATCTGGGAAACGTGCTGGCCAAGGCAACAATCAAACATCATCTGTATTGAGATAGGTCAGGACACGAGCAGCATGCGGTCTTGTATTATCTAGTTGAGTCTAGAAAAAAAAATAACGTCTTCTAGGCATCAAACATAAAACACTGGCCTTAGGATCTGAGAAATGTAATGTTGGTGGCTCAGATCACCAACGATGAGAACAAGAGGTGTTTGTATCGTGTCCCACTAGCCGCTTCTGACATCGCACCAGGTGCAGTGTCAGTTTGATGATAGCGAATAGAAGCAGATCCCGTACGTTTTCCTCGGTGCCTTCCCACATTGATATATCTATAACGATGCTACAGACCCAACCAGTACTCAGGAGTGCCATTATCATCGCGCATTTGTATGGTGCAGTATCAAAGGAAGCCGTGATATTGGGTGCAATGCAGACAACCCATTTTGCTCCAAACATCGTGGAACTGTTCCATACACATACTCAGGGCCGGACCGTGACCTTTGCGGGCCCTGGGCTAACGATATCTGGGGGGCCCCTAAATAATTAAAAACACGAACCTAATAAATAATATATATATATATACATGAATAATCCTAATCTTCCTACTCTGTGTCTTCATACTTAAATAATTTAAAATGTGTATTTGTACTTACTTTT
The DNA here is from genome assembly GCA_019973975.1 of Trichonephila clavata. Taxonomy (NCBI): domain Eukaryota; kingdom Metazoa; phylum Arthropoda; class Arachnida; order Araneae; family Nephilidae; genus Trichonephila; species Trichonephila clavata. The sequence goes on from BMAO01022624.1 coordinate 46,759, forward strand.
TACTTGAAACCAATAAACAGGTACCCAAGTATATTTAATTTCAGGTATTATGCATAGGAAAACAGCACCAAATCAGCATAATTTGTAACTTAGAATTGTTATTACACAAAGTAAATGGCTATAGAAATAGTGCCACTACGTTTGTATAAATGTTCTATGCCCATCGGAGCAGTGTACAAAAGAGTGTAATTAATAGACTGTATTAATAATAGTGTAATAGACTGTATTAATTATAATTGCTAATAGACTGTAATTAATAGAGTGTACTTAACAGACACTATTAATTACACAGAGCTACAAAATCAAAGTTTTGGAGAAGTAAAAAAGAAGTTTTCAATGGTTTTTATATTATTTAGTGTGTTGATTTCAAAAATGACCTACATTTTTTCCCATCACATCAGGATTTTTTATAAAATCGATATTTTTGCTAAAACCCTATTTGAAAAGGAATTCTCTCAAACAATTTAGCCTAGGCAATTTGGCAACAGTGGTTTTTATCCAGTTAAATCTAAGTAAATATTTGTTCTTGATGAGGCAAATTAATTTCTCAGAAATTAGATGAATAGTGAGTGAGTGAATATCAACGTCGCAATGTTCAGCTACATGAGAGATTTTGGAGATGGACCACGTAATTGTGAACCATGGTCAAGTGACGAGGACGATACCTGAGTTGGCACCCCCTATCCTAACTATCACACCACACATACTGGAGAACGTTCGAGCTCTCGACAGATTTAACATGCATCGCTCCCCTACAGCGGTCTTCAGTGGAACTAGTCTCGAACTCATAACATGCCTGCCATGAGTCCGGTACCTTGGCCACAAGTAATTAGATAAAAACTATTTTTTCTAGACCTCACAGGCTGTTTCTGATCACGAGAAAAACAAGAAATTCCCTTGAGGTTTAAACATTTTACATCCAATTATGGTGTAGTTTCTAAAAGAAAATCACCAGAGTACTATTTTAATTTGTTTTTATCAAGGTATTTACAAAAAATATATAAACGATTTTCGAAATTAATAATTATTACTTTCTGCGTATTCCATGGTAGAGTGGAAGAACAAAAGTAAATTGCTCTTGCTCTCTAAAATAAATTTGATATGGTATTTCGGGTATTTTATTTTTGATTTGTGTGTATTTTTTTACTGGTTTATTATTGTAATACTATTTTGATTGTAAGCATCTTTTCTGTTTGTTATCTTCAACCGGGAACGGGGCCCCCTAGAACCTGGGGGCCCTGGGCTGCAGCCCATTTAGCCCATACGTAGATCCGGCCTTGCACATACTTATGCTGCAAACAAGCTCATTTCTTGACTCAAGATCCGTATTGTTGTTCAATGATTCTGCAAGACCAACCTGACAAAATATCAGTTGTCTCAGGCGTTGTTAGTGATGGTAGGTAGATAAGATTCTGTGCATGCGTTCAGTATATTACCCTCTTGAAACCATGGGTAGCACATTCAGATGACAGTCGTTGGTTTCCGATCAATGCTAATAGCAGTATCTCCAAACAATAAATTGCACCCTCCATATGCCACGATCCTGTTGCTATGAAATTCCTACAAGTGCTGGTCACCGTTCCTCTCTCTCTCCTCCTTTTTACAGCTGTAGCTCAATATTTTCACAAATGACCAACATTCAAATGAGATATCTGAATGAAAAATCCATTGCATCTTAAACCGCTGTGTAGAAAAAAACGCGCTTTAAATAATTTTGTATTAAACATATTGACCAAAATGCTTTCTTAGAAGCTTTTCAAATGTCTTCCTCTGTTATTATCAATAAGATAATTAAAATGTATTAAAAGTGGGATAGAGGATAAATAGTCATTATAAAATTCAATACGAAAAACTTTCATTACTACAAAAGTTTTCCGAAGTTTTGTTTATAACACTCATTAAATCTTGACATGAAGGTATTTTTCTTATGATATCAATAAACTTTATATTTCCAATTTATTATTATAAAAGGGGAGAAAGAAGTGTTGTACTTAAATATAAGGAGGATATTTAAAAAATGAAAATATTGCAAAAGAACAGGCAGTATTCTCAAAACAGTTATTACAATGAGCAAAAAAGTATTTCGTATAAGATGAACCTACGCCATATGTTCCAGAGGTGTAATCAAGAAAAAAAATACCCAACCAAACATTTACAATTACAGTATTTTGATTTCTACATTCAATTTTGTGTTGTATAATCTCATTTATAAAATAGTCGATATTTCCCCGAACATTATAAGTTAACTTTTTAGTTGGAGAAGGGGAAATATTCCTTTCATTGTAGGATGTAAGTATGGGCTAATTCATTCAGCCATGACATTAATAGTGTAACGTACATCCCTGCATTGTGGAGGCGTCCAAAGGTTATGTGTTATTTTATGGTTTTGCAATCCTTTGTGAGATCAGGCTTGGGGCCCAAAACCTGACTTTGCAGGGGAGCCCTAATATTCTCCATTATGCTACTGCATGACACTGAACCCAATATTGTTTATGACACTTGATCAACAGTAACATCAAACCAAGGTCTACGGAATTCATTGTGGCAAAGGGCTACATTTTTATGTGTGTCAATTAGCTTTGAGCACCACACAGGTGACAGTACGATTTTGCTCGGTTCCACCCCAATTTTGAGGAAGAACACCCTGAGGGGGGTCAAGGGCCTCCCACTTCTCTTCCCGAGAGAACTTGCGCCTTGAGGGCTATTTCGAGTACCTCTATGCCGCAAAGGCAATTAATACATTAACAAACATCCGTGCCTTCTCCGGGATTCGCACCCAGGCCCTATGGCACAACAGTCAGCGTCACTAAACACTATATCGGGTGTAAGGCTACCTTATATTGTGACTTCGAATATTACAAAAGAACGCATATTAAGTTAGCATAAAATATAATTTCAGTACTATACAATGCATCATATCTACCCACTTAAGCGACTTATTTTCAATAATGTAATAATTTATTTGCTTCTTTTGCGGGTTTTTCCACCAATTTTTTAATTGATTCCACGGGAATCAATTAAAATTTCAAACTTTGTTTCTCAGCAAATGACCAATAAAATCGTTTGTGAGTCAAGGATTCAACAATAGTAGACAAATAAGAGTGACTTTAATGACCGAATAAGACAAATGTCGCCAAATTAAGCGACAGAAATACATTCCTCAGGAAAAATGGAGAAAGGTCTAGGATGATCATTTTGCTAGAATGTTCAAGAAGGTTCTTCACGGCTTAAATAAAGACGATGCAGGGAAGTAACAACAGTCAGTCAGAGCTTAAGAGAGAGTATGCATTTTCATTGACTTCATGCTGTTATGTATCAGTATTGCTGTGTGATCTTTGAATTCGAGCTATTGTGGGTTTTGTTTCCTGTTCATTAAATTTGTTGTAATTATTGAATAGTTTCGGAATAAATTAAGATGTTCTCCAAAGGAACCAGCCTGTTAATTATGTGCACCCCTCCCCCTTTCCAAAAATTCACTAAGTAATAGTATGTGTGTATATGCTTTCATGTCTCACTTTCTTACACAATAATATTTTCTTTTTTAAATTTCTTTCAGATTTGTTATTTTCCATTTGTACTTTGATTCCTCATATTCCAGAATCTCAGAAAGACGAATTCAAGAAAGAATTTTACCAAAGTATTCTCGAGCATGGTGGCATAACCAAAGATGGAGCTCCGGTTCATAGAGCTTTAACACTCGAACTTGTTCTTAGGAAATCTAAATAATTCCTTTTAATTCTATTACAAAATATGTATTAAATATGCAGCTATACTTTCTTTCTGTTTCTTCCATACATACATATTTAAATTTTATATAATATAATTATTATCAGTGTTTAATTCCAGGGATATATTAACTTAAAAACTAAAGGCTAAGAAATTCAAATTATGTTCCATGTGTTGTGCAATTAACACTACTTATTTATAAAAAACCCTTATAAAGATTAATTCATTTCAAAAAACTGTAATATTTACATTTTTGTACTTATATGTTGCACATGTCATAAGAATTGAATTATAGAATACATAAATTTAACTCATTAGAAAACAAGTGGTATATTATGCAATTTTTACCTAGTAACAGAAAAAATTAACATTAAATTAATTTTTTTTCCGGGTAAGAATGGGGGGGGGGAATTGTAGTTTAGGTCCTTTAATCCTACAAGCTTGGAAGATAAGGTTTCTGAAATATTAATTATATATATAAAGAATTATAGATGCTGTTTATTTTTTTGAAAATGCATCCCAAATTCTACTCATCAATATTTAAATAAATGACTAAATTTAATAAGGTTATTTTCTTCCCCATACAAGAGAAAAATAACCAGCATTTATATCATTAATAAATGCTATTTTGATTTTTTTAAAGAAATAAAGATTGGCTCTACTGATATTTATTGCAAATCAAATAATCGTATAATAATTTATAATGCATGATTCATGTGCCCCAGTCACATCTGGGTATATGTTTGGGAATGTTAGGTTTTTTTCTGCATTCAGCTACTTGAGCCTCAATATGTCTGTAACTCAATTTCTCTTGGTTCGAAATGTAACCTAGGTATTTTGCATAATTTAATTGAGTGCCATTCATAAAAACAGTTGGTTGATCATTATAGAGACCCCTATTGGCGGAGAAAAAAGTAACCTTTGACTTTGAGGTATTAAATATCAGCTTTTGCTGTTCAGCAAAGGTACAAAACTCAGAATGTGCACAGCTGAGGTTAGTCTCTATTTTTAACACGCTTTTATAAGTTTCACTTGTATGTATCGGAATCTTTGAACTCGATTTTTACCCATTTTAAAAGGTCAGATTAATTCGAAATGTTGCACACTTGTCAAGAATCGATGACAATACAATAATTTTGTTCCATTGTCCTGATCAGGATATCAGGAATAACAATTTTCAGATTTGGCAACTAATTCATAATACCGCTTCCAGATATGATGATTAATTCCATACACCATTTTAAGATTTGGCGACTCATTTCATATACCATCTTCAGATTTGGCGACTACTACCAGAACCCATTTCCAGATTGGGTGATTAAAAGATTGTTACAACCCTATACAAGCAAAAAGGCTCGCGTCAACAATTTCTTACCATAATAATAAACACAATTGTCTAGTTTTTCTGAAAATGCAAATTTAAAAAAAAGACTTGTGCATATGAAAAAAAAAAATGTATTCCAACTCAGCGTTTCTCAAACTGTGGGGGTGTGCTTCCCTTGTGAGGGGAGGGGGAGGACACGAGCCTATCAAAAAGTCCAAAATAAAAGATTTAAAATAATTGTTAATTTACCGAAAGGAAGCAGAACCAAACACATTCTGACATGGTAAAAATAAAATACATATTCACACCGATATAAGATACTTACAAATGTATCAGTGCGGTACAAAAAGAATTTAATAATTGATTTATCAATACTAAATTAAAAGCAAGTTTAATATTTACTCGTGAAATTCCATGGGCTTGTCATAAACAAAATATTATACATATATTGATAATATGTGCAGTTTATAATATTAAAGTCACGTTGTAACTTTAGCGTCGAAGTATATTATTATTGCATTCATTACATTGTTGTATGAGGGGGCATGATGAAAATTATGACTATCATTGCGTGGCAAATAGGGAAAGTTTGAAGAACACTGTTTCAACTGCTATATAGATTATATATATATCAAAAAAGTTACATTTTTGGCGACTTAGTGACCATTTTAGCGACTTCGGTTAAAACTTTAAAAGTTTTTTCTCACATTTTAAAGCGCACAATTGAGCTAAAATATTCTATACACGACTGTTTTGGGTGACAATACCATAGTTTAATTATAATTAATAAAAATTCGGAGAATTACAGATGTACCCACTTTGGCATCATTTTTGGCATTTTGGCGACTTTTGTCAAAATTTAAAATAAAATTTTGTCAAGTTTTAAGCTCCTTTGAGCTGAAATTTTATGAATGCGATTGTTTCGGAGGGATGACAATATAATAATTTAACAAGAATCAATAAAAATTAATTGATGAAAAGTAGCCTTTGTAAGAATTTAATTTTATTCATAATTCCAACTGTTTATAATGTGTAACAGTTGAGTTAGTAACAATACAAAAGCATATTCATCCGTGATTGGTTAAGTGTGCGATACATGACTAAACTACACACGCTCAAACGCCGATAAAGACAGATAAAAGGAACAAACAAGACCGGACGTGTAATGCTCAATTTCGTTGGAGGCACCTATTCTTATAATCTACAAACAAGGATGAGTTACTTTGATATTTTTGGCCTCTTTTTGAAAATCGCCAAGTTCATCGTTGGCTTAATTGAACCTACTAAAATCAACAAGCGTCTAGCCCCTCAAAAGCTAGTTTCCTCCCTGGTTATCTGCGCAAATTTTCGCGCAAGTCCTCCTTCTCATCATCTGCGCATATTTGTGCGCATAACGTCGTTACCTCGTGGAGTAATGCTAGAACCAGTTCATTTTGCTACTAACCATCGACCCAAAACTGTGAATATGTCCGGACGTATTATAGATCCGCATTTGACGATTCCGATAACTGATGATGGAATGGAGGGCACTTCTGATGAAGATGCTTGCTACCACATGTCGTACCTTGGAGCACATGCGAAATCGAAGGAGAACAAATTAAGATACCTGAAATCTGAAACTGAATTAGCGATAAGGATCCCATCTCTCCCAAAGGAGGAACTGGAGAGACTCAGACTGGAAACCTCAGTAGCCGAGAACGAGCTGCAGGTAATCCTAGGTGAGTTAGCTTTGCTTACTTGCCCAATTGTAAATTGTCCATCCCACCATTTAATATTAGATCAGAATGCTAAATCTAAAACCAAGAAAAATAGCAATATTAAGCTTATTAATAGCACCACTAAAATAGCAACCAACACACCAACCGAAAATAAAATTAAAGACAAATCTACAATCAATAGCACTACCGAGAAGAATAAAATAAAACGTAATGGACAGGAGGAGTTTAAAACCCCCAAAAAATTCGCCTGAATAACAGAAGATTCAACCCCAGTGCAACCATGCACAACCAAGAACACATTCGAAATACTAGAAACCATTCAAAATACGGAGGATGAAAACGTCCCCCCCACCACACACCAGCTACACCAAAAATAAAACCCATCATGATGAGAATAAATAAAAACTACAATTTAATTCTTCACGAAATACACAGAAAATACCCAAACACAGTAAACAAACACACAGGTGACTACATCAGAATCCAACCCAAATCTCAAGAAGACAACGAAAATATCACTAACTTACTAACAATTAAAAAAGCCCAATATTACGCCAAAGACACAACCACTCCCACTAAAGTAGTCATCAAAGGGCTACCCATTGACACAGATGTCACCGACATCGAAAAAGATCTCAAAGAACAAGGGATAAAAATTGAAAAAATAGCGCAATTGCGCAAATTTTCAAATAAAGCCCCTCTCCCATTTTTCATGATAGAACTCAAGCCTGAAGAAAACGCAAAAATAGCCAGCATAAATAACCTATGTTACATATCTGTGTGGTTTGACTCATTTCGAAGGAAACCGGGCACCACACAGTGTTATAACTGTAACTATTATAACCACTCATCCAAGAATTGTAAAATGTCACCCAGGTGCATTAAATGTGGCGAAAATCATCGCACGTCAGACTGCCCACAAAAAGAACGAAGCAAAGTCCCTCATTGCATTAATTGCAATGAAGACGGACATATAGCTTCACACAGAAAATGCCCCAAATTTCCCAAACCCAGAAAAATAGACAACCAAAACGAAACTAAAAACAATCCATTATCCACAAACACCCGTCCAGTTACAACAAACATTAGCTTTGCTAGCGTTTGTAGTAACAAAACAAAAAACCAGATGGCACCACGCGAGGAGATCGCTACACCTCCCACCAAGAAACCCTCCGAAAAAGAAAGGACTCCTCCTTCCATAGAGGCAAATATTAACTTTAGCAACTTCGCGACTTATATCGCAGAAATGCAAAATCTACTTAACAAATTCCCGGAAATTTTCCAGGCATTTGAAGAAATGACAAAAACACAAAATGATAACGAAAAACTAAATATCTTCCTTTTAGCCATCGCGAAATCTGCTCTTAAAACCAAACCTTAAATAATTCCACTAATACAAATTTTAATTATAATGACCTACACTTAATTCTTCAACACTAAACAATTTTACATTTCACACAACATAAAAACTTCACGATAAATAACAGGATTACACCAGCCAATCAGAGAACACCCAACAGACAACGGACCTCGGATGCGTTCGCATCACACTTCTGCCATTGGTCTTGATATTTCACTAGCATCCTGATCTCACCTTTCCACGTTCATTGTTTTTCTTTAATTTTATTTCGCATCACTTGATAGATACAAGTCATGCTAATAACATTTTCTCATGCATTTAAATATTATTCCTGCTTCGTTTAACTTATAATTTATTAAAAAATCTCATATCCTTAAACCAAACATGGGCAAGTAAATCACAGTCAAGCTTTCTCACAAAAGACAGGAGATTAAAGCCCTGACGGGCTAGGTGCTCCAAATGAAAATCCAGCTAATAACCCTACACTTCTGAGCTTACTGCTCTTAAAAGCGTGAGATTCCTGATAATCCTAATATATATTTTGCTGTGGTAATTATGGATTCCACTCATAAGCGAGAAAAACGGCCCTTTTCAGGGCCAAATACTTCTGTTCACTCAGAAGGATTTTTTGATTTTAAGTTAAATCAAAATGTGGAAGGAGAAAACCTGTGTGATGCTCCTTGTGATTCTGTTATGATTGCTAACCAATCTTTTCTCTGTGTGATAATGAGTCTTTTGTGTGATAATGAGTCTTTTGTGTGATAATGAGTCTTTTGTGTGATAATGAGTCTGTTTGTGTGATAATGAGTCTTGTTTTGTGTAATGAGTCTGTTGGAGTCTGTTTGTGTTGGGTTGTTGTGTAATTCGGAGTCTGTTGTTTTGTATGATAATCAGTCTGTTGTTTTCTCTAGTAATTCTGATTCTGTGGTAAATGATACGGTTGACTGTGTAAATGATTATAGTGTGGCTGAGAGTGATTTTGTTTGCCCTGTTTGTTTAAAAACTTTTACGAAGAAATATAATCTGAAACGCCATGCAAATAAATTACACTCGAGTAATATTATATTAATCGAGTCTTTAAAAACTGATCGATCCCAAAGCTGAAATTGTGAGTACTGCCATCTGAAATTTAGTAGCCAAAAAAATCTTAAACATCATCTGAATAAAATTCATACTTCTTCGAATAGTCAAACGGGTAATTATACGTGTCCTCTATGTTATGGAAAGTTTGAAAAGCAAGAAATAATATTTCATTTTAAGAATGCTCACGATATTGATATGAATCATATCGAGCTAGAATTTAATTCATTTAATGATTGTTTGGCATGGAAGGCAGAAATTGAAAATCGTACCAAGTCAAAATTTGTTTCTTATGGTAGCAAACATATTAACACACATGGTGTAAAATGTTATTATTTCAGATGCCACCGTTCACACACAGGAAATTTTGTTTCAGACAGTAAAGGTTTGCGTTATTTAAAAATCCTTGGTAGCAATAAAATAAATGCTTATTGCCCAGCTGCGTTAAAAGTTACACAACATACAGATGGCAAATGTGTAGTATCATATCAAAATGTACATATTGGACACCAGAATGATATAGGTCATTTATTTTTAACAGCAGGGGAAAGGAAAATTATTGCGTCAAAGATAGCTGCAAAAATTCCTTTAGATAATATTTTAGATGAAATTAGAAATTCTATATCAGATGCTGGACTTGAGAGGGTTCATTTACTTACAAAAAAAGATCTACATAATATTGAGAAATCTTTTAACCTGTCTTCCAATTCTGTGAAACATGAAAATGATGGGGTCAGTGTAGATATCTGGGTGCGTGAAATGCAAAATTCAGAAAATCCGTATATTTTGTTTTATAAAACCCAGGGATCATCTTGTATACAACATCCATTTTTAAAAGAAAATGATTTTGTTTTGATAATTATGACTGAAGCTCAAGGGGAGATACTAAAGAAATTTAGTTCTGATTGTGTATGTATTGATGGCACACATGGCGTGAATGGATATTACTTTGAATTAATAACTTTACTTACAATTGATGATTTGCGCCAAGGATTCCCATGTGCTTTTTTAATTTCTAATCGATGCGATCAACCAGTTCTATCTATTTTTTTTCATGTATTAAAGAAAAAGTTGGACCATTACAACTACAAGTTTTTATGTCTGATATGGCAGAATCTTTTTAATGCTTGGAAGTCTGAAATGAGTTTACCGCAAAAACGTCTTTTTTGTGCATGGCATATAGACAGAGTCTGGAGAAAAAATTTTAAAAAAATCAGTGGTGCTGAAAAGCAGGCAAATACATATAAAATTATTAGATCACTCTTAGAGGAACGGGATATTCATACTTTTCAAACACTGACAGAAACAGCCATAAAATTATTTAAAGAAGATCCTGACACTATCGAATTTTCTAATTACTTTGAAACTTATTATTTACATAATACATCCAGCTGGGTTGCTTCTGTTATAGACTTCACAGTGGCATCAATACACACATGCACATAGAAAGAATGCACCGCACACTAAAATATATTTATCTTCATGGAAAAAATGTTAAGAGATTAGACAAGGCTATACATGGCATTATGAGATTTGTTAAGAGACAAAATGATTGATCGTTTAATTACGGCAAATAAAGGAAAATTTACAAGTAAGGGAACTAGTTTGATATCACGGGGCAGGGCGCCAAACGGTGTTTGGCGTGATAAGGAATCACGCCAAGCAGCGCATGCCGTTGGAATGGAATTCAAGATGGCGGCCTAGCGGTAAGACTCATCAGGAAAATAATTTTCAAGAACTGTTTTGAAAAAACTTAAAATCGATTTCAAATGAAGAATTTAGGAATAGATTGAGACTAACCAAGATCAATAAATAATTAATATTAATATTATATAAAAAACCATATTTTCCAATAGTAATATTATGCAGTATACAATAATCTTGTAATATAATGTTATAGAAATTATATATATAATACTAAATAGTAATAATTATTAGATATTCATAAGCGGTATTATTTTTTATTTTATATAATAATAATCACGTAATATAGTTTAATAGATTTTATAAAAAAGAATAATCATCCTATTGTAATATAAATAAGAATCGTACAGATACAAGAATACTCATTTAACATAATTATAAAAAACAACAAAATAATAATTGTAAATAAATAACATAATAATAATAAATCAATAACATAATACTTAGAAATAAATAAAATAATAAAAATAAATAACACATATGTAATAATAATTATAAAATAACAATTATTACAAATAACGTATATTATATGATTATTACACATTCGAATAATTTTTTTTATATTATTAATAAAATAATTACATAATATATATTAAAATTGATGATGAATAGCAACTAAAAAGTACTGAAAGCTTGCTATGTTCCAAAAACTGCAAATTACTTCAACGAATTTCATCGAACAAGAAACGAAAAAAAAAACAATTTTAAAAAGTAAAATAAATAGAAAATAAACGATTTATAGGAATAATTAATAATATAACACTCATTCTTTTAAAAAAAATATCCTAGTTCACACCAATGATATTAGAAATATCCATATTGGAAAATAGCATTAAATAAAACAAAAGACTGAAATATAATTTGAATCCGGATTGCAATGAAAATGGTTTAATGGGGTCGATTCATCACTAGAGGGCGCTGCGATCGTGGCCATCATCACGTGATTAAAAACGTGCGATCATGTAAACAAATAACAGTTGATCGTATGACATTTGTGGTTACGCGCTAACTTTCGAATTTGCAAAAATTATTATTTTATATTCTTTAAATTCTTTTTAGTACTTCAAAATAGTTTTAATATATTTTCTACTCTTTTAGTTTTTGTATTGTGACCAAATATATATATATATAGTTTTAGTTTATAGTATTAGATTTAAGTGTTTAGTTTATACTTCTATCCTTTGGCTTCGAATTTTTGTATATTTTTAGGTTTAGTAATTATTTTTTATTAGTGCCAGCCATATCGTGATTAAAAAATTATGCAACGCTCTTTTGAACAAATTGCTTCTTGAAATTGGATAAATCTACTAATATCGCGAATCATTATGTAAGCGAGTTTTTCCGAGAAAAATTCGTGCAGACTGTAAATAGGGAGTGGCTCGCCAAAACAAAAGATTGTTATGTCTTCGGTCAGCAAGAGCGATTAGTTAATACTTCGGCTGTTGAATAGGACCAAAGACTGTTAATCAACTTATTATGATGATTGGATAATAGAGATTCCATGTAAATGTATAACCGTTACCTGAATATATTGCCTATTTGTATTTCTAGACACTGTTAGTTGTGTCTGAGTGCTGTGAAGACCTCCTGGGATTTTGTGAATTCTAGCTTTGTGGCGTTTCTAAGGATTGTTTTAAGTTTTCATTGCTCCTGACCCATTCTTTGTAAGCGCAGGTATTTATTTCTTACCGAATTTGTGACATTGATTATATTTTTTTACATAGAAACTTCTTGTAATTACAAAAAAGCTTGTGAATTTAACTGTTATTTTCTAATATTCATATAAAGTTTCCTTTTTTCTGTTCTTGAAAATTCATTTCAGTATTATTATTAGGACATCAAAGTTTTTAATGTTAATAATTTTTTTATTTTTTAAAATTGTAAGGAAATATATTTGTTTGCTTTACATCAATTAGACAATTTATATGCAATTCAATTACTCATAAGAAATAATTTGTAATAAAGAATAATCCAATAAAATGTAATCATTATTCCTAAGAATTATGTATTAATATGATTCTTTTCTTTAACTTAATAGTGTAAGAGTATTTTCTTTTTTAAACTTTGAAGACAGTCTAAAGGGAAATTTCTAAAAGAAATTTCAAACCTTTGTAAATGATAATTACTAAGTAAAGTCAGACAATCAAAGCTGGCAAATGTGTTATTTCATTACAGATTCATCATATATTTCGAAAAATCTTACTATGTCTTGGGAATTTTTATAGAACAGTTGTTTAAAAAATTAATATACAATAACAATGTTTAAATTTTATATAACCATATTAATGCAAATAAAGATTGAAACTGACCAAAAAAAATACTCTTTTGGAATACATCTTAGTAAAAAATACTCTTCATAAATGCATAATGAAGCAATGTCACTGATAGTCTTTCAAAAGAATATGAAAATGCATTTTTTTAAATTGCAATGAATTTCTTAGTTAAAAAAATAAAATTTTCATATGCTTCACTTGTATAAAATCATGTAATATTAAAATTAAATGTTGATAAATGATGCAAGTTAAATAATTTTAATTACTAATTTAAACTAGCTAACAAAAATTTTGTATGCTCCAAAATGTAAAAATTTTCATGAAAATAATTTAGCATGTTTCAAACAATTTCTAAAATTAATCCCATATTTTAGTATGATTCGTTTTTTTTCCATTAGGACAATGATTTATAAAAAAAAAATTCAAACATTTGTAGGTGATAATTATTAAGACTATCAAAGTGCTAAATGTTATTATTTTACAACATATCTTTAAAGGCTTCATAATGGATTGGTACAAATCATACTATTTTAAGGCCACACAATGTGCTAAACATTTAAAAAACAATTTTGACATTTTCTTATGGCCCATATCATTGAGAAGCTTGCCACCAAATTTTAGATTTGATAATAAATTAGTTTTTAAAGATATTTGAAGAGCTTAGGTTTTGGTTTCAGTTTCATTTTAAAGCAGTTTTCCACTCTTAAATTGAGTTAAAAATATTTTTGAGCCCAATCAACTCTTGCAGTGTGAAATGGTTAATTATTTCGGTTCTCATTACTAAAAGCATTTCTGCTTGATAATGTTTTGAGTTCTCATAGTTACTTAATTAAGATTATTTTCAAGGCTAATTTTTGTTTTAAAAATAGTTTATATAACTTGGAAGCTTTATCATTAATTTTTTTTTCTTTTTGGCCCAAACATTCTCAGGTTGCTGTGAGAAACAATATTTCGAAGAGATGGACACTACTGAAAATGATGTATCTAAAAATCACCCTCAGTTAATACTACAATTAGACTTCTGAATTCAAGTATTGCAGATAAAACTGAATATTCCCATGATGTACTTAACTACATGATAATATATTGTCGTACTATATTTTAGTACTTTAAAGTTGTGCAATAAAACTCAAACTTGCTAAACTGTGCCCCAATTTAAAACAAATTTTTTTTTTTTACAAACCTGGTGATTTTTATAGCTAAAGTTAGTATCATTATTTTATACATAAATACTTTGTATTTCAAACAGTGCTGGTTTAAGCTCATTTCGAGCACTGGGTACAAAAGATCCTCAATTTTTAAAAACAAATTCAATACTTTTTTAAACTTGCCTTTGTGTAAAGTGCCTATAACATGTTGATCTACTTTTTAAAAATTATTATACAATATTAAGGGAATGTTTCATCAGAAAAGGCGCAAATATTTTTAAAAATTCAATTTAATTATCCTCAGTTTTAAATGTATTTTTCTTTTTATTGGAATTACATATAATTTATAAAAAATAGTATAATTTATCTATAAACAATAGATGGCTCCAAAATATAAGTTAAACTTGTAAAATAGAAATTAGCATATTGGATCGACTTAATATGAAAGTTTTTGAATAATAATAAATATTTATCCATGATGAAAATGAATTTTATTTTTACAACACAATGAATTGTAAATGAGAAAAAATTCAATACAATATATATAAAAATGAATAGTTGCATAAAATTTCCATTCGCAATTTCTACTGGTTATGTATCTTGACCAGGTATTGTATGTGTAGTGCATGCAAACTAAAAACTTATTTGGAGAAATGTATTGACATTTTATTATTTTGTTATCACTAATATGTATCTAAAGTATCTTTTTATATATATTTATATTCACACTTAAAAAAAATGGAAGATAAAAAAACATCAGAGAGAGGGGAAAAAAGATACAAAATTCTCACTCTGAAGTTAAACGTGTGAAAATATATTATTAAAGATTAAAATCATTATTATACATCAACAAGTTACTAAAGTTTATCATGAATAAATTGAGTTCCATTCTAATCAAAATCACAGTTTCTACTACTTATAAGCAAGGTAATTAACTAATTATAGCATTAGTTTACCAGGAAAATCCGAAATTTCAAGAAACTTTTCAGTTTCCTAAATTATACTTGAGCAAAATATTAAATTACTTCAAAGTTTGTCTAAGAAATGCTCAATCAGTACTCATACCATTTAAAAATTTTGAACTTATGTATTAAACTGCCAAATAATTTTGCCAAGCAAAAACGCATCAAGAACTTTAAAAAATATTATTATTATTACTGCGTTCATGAGCTATGATGCCTATGAGCAGGAACAGTTCCAGTTATTGGCTGTATATTGCAACAACATCCCACAGAATCAAATGTCTATACATAAAGCCATATTTGATTTCATGATCCTAATTCTGAATAAATATACAATTGATGCAAGTACTCTTCTTGGGTCAATATTTGTAAGTAACTCAATGTAACAAATTTATTCAGGACTTATAAGCAGGATAATATCAATATACATGTCTTTTAGACTTTAATATTTATGTAAAAATAAATCTAATGATATAAAGCAAATCTAATCTATAATGATAAATCTTCTACAAATTGTGCAAATACCTATAAATGCTTATTTGTAATACATAGTAAAAAAATTTGTACATCTCTGTGATAGGTTTATACCACAGTCAAACTCTGAAAAACAAATGTTCTGCTAATAGATACCACACAAACGTATAACAATTATTATTATTATTTTTATAAAATAATTATGGATTCAAAAATGACTTTTTAAAATTTTTGATCATGTAAGAGTGAGCAGGACTTTTATAATCCATATATGGACATAAACATATTCTATTATACACACATTTGTATTAAAAAATTTTAATGCCTTAATTTATTATCATATTTGGAATTCAATTCTCGATAAATCATATTTTTTACCTAAAATAGCGCAGAATGTTGCATAATTTTTTTGCATATAATTTTACATATGTTAAATGATAATTTTGACTTCTAATGTTAAAAAATGGTACTTGATTCATCATCAAGTGTAAACATTAATGAAGCTGTAGTAAATTAAAATATTTTTCCATTTCTATAGTGAATGCTTCTTGAAAATGTTTTTTCTTTTTCCCTGTAATATTCTAAAATTATTAAGTAAAACAAATTTTTGATTTATATGTATGTATACTTGTTCTTGATACGACATATATGGTTACATATCAGATTTTTGCATCCTAATTTTAGATAAATATTGAAGTACCTCTCGTTAATTTCTGTGAAAATGTGTAAAATAAGTAAAATTTAGATTAACCAAATATATGTTCTATTGTGCATGTGTTGGACATACCTGTCCTTAATTTTACCAAAAACATATCAATGGGTTGCAAAATATTATTTTGGGTGGACATTAAGGTATTTTCAATATTTAAAACATTGAATACACTAAAAAAATCTCTTGCAATGAAACCCTCTGTTAAGGTTTTCATATGTAAATCACTTACTGTTATTTGCAATGAATTTTTATTTTTTCTGTATAATATCCTTCTGCTTCTATTTTGTTTTGTAAAAGGCAAGCTTATCCAGGAAGGAATGGAAAGAGCTGGCTAACATAACGTTCGCTATCCCCATATTAAAAGAATTTTTTAAAAAATTTACATAATTATGCATGTATATGTAACTACTCATGAATTTTAAGCTTATAAGGACATAAAATAAAAATAACATGAAATTTAAAATGTCAGTTGTAGTATAGTAAAATTGATAAGTAGAAATTTTCTTTTATTATAACTGTTTTTTTAATATTGGGAAAAGTTAATGCAATCAGTATTTTAAGAATATAGATAGATACTTGCTTCTCAATTTCTATATGATCATGCTCTTTAGTATTGAACTGATTTATTCCCTGATTTCTGAAAAAATAATGAAATATGAATCCCACAAATTATTAAAATATATTGTACGTTCTTCACCATATAGCAAGCATTATACATTTATGGATGCATATTTTTTAAAGTACATATGAGCTTTGTTCATTTACTTGTATTTGTAAGTGTATTGTTCTGAAAATTGCAAAACAATGACTTTGCTGAGCCAATTCAGTTTCAAATTTTTATATATCATGCTTGTTAAATTAGTGAAAATAATTATACAAAGGGATAAAAGAAAAAATGTAGGCGAGATCAACTGCATATTTACTCATCAGTTTAAAAACAATTAAAATTGGTCACAGAAGTAGTACCCTGGTTTGTTTTTTCGTATCTGCAAAATTGAAATGCTTTAAAGGCGAAACATTTATCAACATTCAGTACAATAAAAATTCTAATGACTTCAGCATAGAAAACTTGTAACATATTAATGATATATACACAGTTAGGAAATGAAACAAACAAAATTATCAAGATATTTCTATAAATTAAAAATTATTCTGTATTGCTACTAAATAGATGGCAAAATTTAAGATTGAGATTTTATTTCAATAAAATTAACAGAACAAATTTCTTTATTAAGACAGTTCAGTTTCAAATTTTTGTCTATAGTGCTTGTAAAATTGTCGAAAATAATCTTAAAGTAACAAAAACAAGTAATATAAAAAAAAAGTCAATTCCTTCTTAGGTAAGAAAATTTTTGTTTTAGTTACTTTTTATCAAATAGTTGCAATTAATATAAATATGTGTATACATATTAAAGAATCAAAACATTAAGTGGCAATTAATTTTTATTAATTATCATTAAAATTTTGCATTGCTATCCAAGACAATTGTGTATATAAAATTTCAGTTCAACTTCATGTTTTAAAACATGAGAAAAAATCTTTACAATTTTGGACACAAGTCGCCAAAAGGGTCGCTATGTCGCCAAAAATTATGCCAACATGGATGGATTTATAATTATTTAAATAATTAGTTTTAATCAATTAATAATTAAATTTCTGTATTGTCATGCAAAATAATCATGTTTTTAAATTTCAGCTCAATCGAGCGCTTTAAAAATGAATTTTACTAACGATTGAAAATTTGAATAAGATGAATAAATATGGAGAGAATGTAAACTAATAGTAGGAATTGAAAGAAAAAAAAAAGGTAATCAACTACATACTTAACAAATTCAGAGCATTCATAATAGATCACAGAAGTGATACCCTGATCTGTGTATGTTTGCAAAATTAAAAATCTTCGAATTCGAAATGCTCAGAAAATATTTCAGACTCTTTTTAAAACTTTAAATATCGTCAGCGTATTTGATAAAAACAAAAAAATATTAAAATTGAAATAATTAAAAAGTACTCACATTTCAGTCGAAATTTCTTTTGGAACATCTTTTAATTTATGTGATACTGAAGATTTATTTCTTCTCTTGAAAATTCTTTGGGTGGATGGTGGTTTGGAAAAATAACTATCTATTCTTTAGTGGAAACCGAAAAAGCTTTCTTACCTGCAGGCAAATTTTTCTTTTGCATTGTAGCAATCTAATGTTAATTAAATTTATAGTAATTTAACACGCTACAGTATTTTGTTTCTTATATCATAGTAGATGCAAATCCGAAGATTCCGCCAAAATACTCAGCCGAATCAAACACGTGGCTATTTGTTTTGTATATCATCACGTGATTATGACGTCAGGTGTATCGAGTCCATTGCAAAAGAAATAGAAATAAAATCGTCTGAAATTAATGGGATTACCGCGGGAACAAAACCAATAAAAATTAATTCTAATATACGTTATCATCTCCATGGCAACCACATCGCCAGACGATAAAAATTTCAAGGTCACCATATTGTAATGTTATCGCCCATCTTGGCGAACATAAACAACAACTTGGCGCGATGCCCCGTGATATCAAACTAGCAGGCAAGTAAGATACGAGATCTTAGAATCAGACACAAAACTAGTAAAACACTATCTTTACAAGTGATAGAGAATGAGTGGTCAGTTTCATCAACATGTAATACAGAATTATACACAATACATACAAATAACGAAACTTGTACATGTCGCATACAGTGCACCGAGTGCAACATATTGTAACGTAGATCGGGGTTCGAGGATTTTATGCAAAAGCAGTCGTAAGCAACAAGACAGTTCTTTGCGAGCGATGCGTATTTATTAGCGTAAATCAATCCTTAAAAATACAGAATTCAACAGCAAAGTTCACTGAATAAATAACAGAAGGATTTCACACCTTCAACAGCACTCAGACACAATAAGCAGTGTCTAAATACACGTATGTAAATGATTATTCACAAGCACAGCCGAGCTGATTAAGTTCAAGGCAATCGCTAATCAAAACAGTGCTCCCTACTCGCGGGTTGAAATCAGACTGACTGTTGCGGCGGTCTCTCTCTATTTATAGCAGAGGCCGAAATTTCTGGAAAGATGCGCTCGCGCCACAGATCGTGACATCAGTGGATTTTTCTACTAATTTCTAGAAGAATCCAGAGGGTCCCGAACTCGCCAACATGGTCGCCAATGTCGCCAACTTGGTCGCCAAAAATGATGCCAACTTGGCTCTATCGCCAATATTTCGCCAAGTTCCAATTGAATCGCCATTATAACGTAAGGGACGGCGTTGCTTGTGAATATTACAATCTTAACATGAAATAAATATAGAGTAATATAAAGGCATTGCACATCCAAATTCAAATTATTTACATTATTTTATACAAAATTCGTAACATTGCCCTCTCCTCAAAGACTGCACGTCCCGGGCAGTACAATCCCTGAGTAAGAGGCATCTATTTACAGACATAACCTATTCACATAATAGTCAAATACTCAGCAGTAAAAAGCAAATAGATTCAAAATACAAACATAAATTACAACACTAAAATAAAACTAAGAAGCTAGAAAAGAGTTACATAAATCACATTATTTACAAAATAATTAGTGACCATGGTCTGAACTTAGGGATCTTAGTCTAATTGGCTACGGTAAGGGGCTATCCTATTATAGTGTATTACCTTCGGTTTTGTGTGTGGTGATTTCTGTATCCGAACCACAACGTCATTCAGTCTTTTCAGGACTGTGTAAGGACCTTCCCATTTGGTCTGCAGCTTCGGAGAGAGTCCTTTTCGACGTTTCGGATTCCATAACCACACTTTGTCGCCTTCGTGGAAGTCGTGTCCGGTTGCTCTTGCGTCGTATCGGGTCTTCATCTTCTCTGAAGCCATGCCGATTCTTTCCCTAGCCAAATGATGCATTTCCTCCATCCGTGCCTAGAGTTTCTCGATATACTCCTCAGGCGCCAAAGGAGCATCTGGTGGCCGGCTGAACAAGAGATCTGCAGGCAAACGAAGATCACGTCCGAAGAGCATCTGGGATGGGGAATAGCCAGTGGTCTCGTGGACGGCACTCCGGTAGGCAAGCAGGAAAAGAGGCAGTTTCTGGTAACAGTCCTGTTGATTGCTGGATACCAGGAGAGAGAGACTGTTCAGGATGGTCCGATTGAACCTCTCTACCACGCCGTCAGACTGAGGATGTAAAGCTGTTGTCCGGGTTTTGTCAATGCCAAGTATCTCACACAGTCTCTTGCAAACTGCAGAATCGAAGTTCCTCCCCTGATCGGAGTGCAGTTGTAGAGGAACTCCGTATCTTGAGATCCAGTGTTGAACTAGAGCCTCTGCAACAGTCGAGGCCTCTTGGTCGGATATAGGATAGGCTTCAGGCCACTTAGTGAAGTAGTCCATGACAACCAGGATGTTGTTGTTGCCGTCTGATGATCTCGGAAGTGGGCCTAAGATGTCGAAAGCTATTCGTTCGAAAGGCGCTTCCACATTATACAGCTGGAGTCGTCCTCTGGTGCGTTTTCTTGGACCTTTACGTGCAGCACAGGGATCACATGTGCGACACCACTTCTCAACGTCACTCCGAACATTGTTCCAGTAGAAGCGCTCTCGGACTTTTTGTAAGGTCTTCATAACACCAAAATGACCACCAGTTGGACTGCCATGGAGTTCGCTTAGGACTGTCGATATTCTTCTCTTTGGGAGAATTAATTGCCACCTGAATGCTTTTCCGTCGTCAGACTCCCATTTTCGATATAAAACACCATTTCTCAGGTGCAGAGAGTCCCAAAGAGTAACACTTTGTTGTAGGATGGAAAGAGGCGATGTCTTGCCAGCTGGGCTTTTCATCAGATGACTCCTTGAATTCTATTACTGGTTTAATTTCAGGATCAGCCTATTGATCTTTTCGGACGATCTCGTCAAACCAATAGTCCAATTCCGATGTTCATGGCGTTGTCACTTGGTGGATTACTGGATCCATTACGCCAAATTTCTCTTCGACTCTCGAGCAGTATTTATTATTATCTGGTCTTCTCAGAGGGACGTCTTCATTTCTCTTTTCGGATCCTTTTCGGTTTCTACACACTTTCTTAGGCTCGATTACAGTTGCACGGTGAGGATCTTCCTGATTTACTCGAGGGCAGTTACTTCTTAGATGCCCTGCTCCTCCGCATCCCCAGCACTTGGTGCTGCAATCTTCCTGATTTGTTCGAGGGCAGCTACTTCTGATGTGCCCTGCTCCACCACACCCATAGCATGTGATGCTACGTCTCCTCTGTTTCTGACGTTAGGCCATTAAATTTCGAATTTCCTCTTTCAATTTCTTTATCTCCTTCATCCATGGAGATTCACATGATGCAACTGTATTTACTTTACTCCCTCGGATAGAATGGCGGTCCCTGGGACTGGCTTCAGTGGCGGCCTCCAATTTCAGGGCATATAACAGGGCAGATTTTAGATCTTGGATATCTGCCATTTTTACAGCCCTCTGGATTTCTTCATCTTTCAGTCCGTCGACGAAATACTGGAGAGAAATCATTTCTTGCACATTTACTGAGAAATCCGAGAAAGCTACGTTGGTGAGCCTTTTTATTTCGAAGGCAAATGCTTGCAAACTTTCTCCGGTTTTCTGGATTCTTGTTTTCAACCGCAGGTGAGCGTAGTCTCTTCTGAGTATTTCTGTCCGAACCGAAGATCCAGAGCATTATAGAGGGAGTACAAATTCAGCCGCTCTGTGTCGGGAAGAGTCTGCAGTATTTCAGCCGCTTCTCCTCTAAGGGAAGCTGCTAGTTGACACCCCTTGACCCCTTCAGTCCATCCGTTGGCATCAGAAATAATAGAAAATTGAGTCTTATACACCTCCCAGTTGGTTTTTCCATCATAGGTGGACAGCTTTACTGACACTGGAGAAGCAGTCAGGGGTACTGGAGAGGAAGGCACAAACTTGTTTTCGTTCGTCGTATTCCCGCAAGCTAGAAACTTCATTTCTAAATCTTCTACTCGCTATGATACAAGGTTAAAATTCCCAGCTACTTCTTCAATTCTTCCTTCAACTTGCTCTTTAATTCTTTCTATTTCTTCCTCTACTTTCTTTTCTATCTTCTCTTCAACTATTGTGATCTCTTCTTTCATTTTTTCGGCTACTCTCTCTTCCACACTGTTTATTTTCTCTTCAACATTATCTATTTTCTTTTCCAGAGAATTCTTCAGATCTTCTTGACACTTCTGTACGTTTTCTAGACCTTTTTGCACTTCTTGTTGACCTTTCTGCATTTCTTGTTGGCCTTTTTCCATTCTCTCTTTAGTCTCTTCTTGACATTTCTTCATATCTTCCATTCCTTTCCTAGTCTCTTCTTGGCCACTTTTCAAGGCATTTATGCCTTCCAACAAAGCCTTCAGTTGCTCATCCATCGCTCTTGTTATTGGCATAAAATACCACTCCTGACACTAAATTGTAACGTAGATCGGGGTTCGAGGATTTTATGCAAAAGCAGTCGTAAGCAACAAGACAGTTCTTTGCGAGCGATGCGTATTTATTAGCGTAAATCAATCCTTAAAAATACAGAATTCAACAGCAAAGTTCACTGAATAAATAACAGAAGGATTTCACACCTTCAACAGCACTCAGACACAATAAGCAGTGTCTAAATACACGTATGTAAATGATTATTCACAAGCACAGCCGAGCTGATTAAGTTCAAGGCAATCGCTAATCAAAACAGTGCTCCCTACTCGCGGGTTGAAATCAGACTGACTGTTGCGGCAGGTCTCTCTCTATTTATAGCAGAGGCCGAAATTTCTGGAAAGATGCGCTCGCGCCACAGATCGTGACATCAGTGGATTTTTCTACTAATTTCTAGAAGAATCCAGAGGGTCCCGAACTCGCCAACATGGTCGCCAATGTCGCCAACTTGGTCGCCAAAAATGATGCCAACTTGGCTCTATCGCCAATATTTCGCCAAGTTCCAATTGAATCGCCATTATAACGTAAGGGACGGCGTTGCTTGTGAATATTACAATCTTAACATGAAATAAATATAGAGTAATGTAAAGGCATTGCACATCCAAATCCAAATTATTTACATTATTTTATACAAAATTCGTATTAATATGCATTCACCGATATATATGCAGCTGTGTCGATTCATCAATTAGGTGGAATATGTGCAAACATATACATTATTTACATCAGTTTATTAAAAACACAACTATTTCAACACATGATAAATCTCAACTTATTATAGATGAAGAAAATCAATTAATATTGAATGAAGTAACCAAAAAAATTGACAAACCCTCTCACTTGAACACAGAAAGGTAGAACTAAGACAAAAGTTTTTAAAACTAATAGATTCATTAAATTCAGACAAACAATGTGATGTGTTCGACAGGATTCTAAAATCAGCACCACCACAACTAGAAGCTGTTGATATGTTAAATGCACAAGAAATACATTTTCCAACTGCTAATAAAGATGTTCCACCTAATAAAAATATAATACCCCAAAGATTCTCAAATGCAAAAAAGAAAAGGAAACTGACCAAAACTTCTACAGTAACTTCACAGAATGCAGACAATAATACAATTTTAAAAATTATATTGGATCACAAAAATTTCACCCACAGCCCCACTAAAGAATCCTAACACATCCATTGAAAAAATGTAAGTTTTAATAATAGCCTTTTCACATGTTGGGTCAACTTTTTTGAGAAAAAAAGGATACTTTTTGAACTAAGTTTGTGCTGAGAACTCTGCTTAACATCTAATCTAAAAATATCTTCCTTCCCTGCCTATAAGTGTTTGTATTTTATATGTGTCAGGTCTCATGTACATATAATACTTTCATTCATCAGAACTTCTCTTAAATAGAAAGATAATTGCAACTCTGATCCTAAAAATGATCAGAAGCAATGCATGATGTAAAAAATCAGTACTGGGTTGTGAACCTTTATCTCTGATGTTCAGGATAGATTAAGTATTGCGATTATGAGGAAGTCTATGTTCATCTTCCTTTTCCACAAGGTCAACAATGTTAAATGTTGTCCATGCAATTATTGATTGATTGATTTTGATATTGTTCAATCAATAGATTACTACCAATAGTTTTAATATAGGAAAAAATTTGGTGAAACTCAATTGATCCCATATTTTCAGCAAGCAATATTCTATACTTAATATTTGTCGTTTTTTAATAATTCAACCCCATGTACATTCAAATGCTTTGCACTGGCCCTTGTATTATATGTGGAATTGTATGCAACTAATTGAATACTGCATAACACACAATCTCAGCACAATTTAAAAATCACACCACAGTTTTGTGAATTCTCACATGCAGCTACATTTTTATTTTGTGGTTGTAATTATTAACATAAATAATAGAAATTTTAACTCTTTTTTTTATATTCTATTTTATAATAAAAATCTTAAAATTATTACCAGAAGGAAAAGAATAAATCAAAATAATATATTTTTGACAGGAAATGAGAAATAATAAAATCAATATCTAACATCATTGGTATACAGGAGAAAGATTTAATGATAGAGAGAGAAATTCTCTATAAGAGATGCTGATTCTCCTCAAGTCAAGTTTTTGGCAAAAGTGATACTGTGGCTTAAAAACTGGAGACTGAACTACTATTTCCCAGGCTTAGTCCTCACAATTTCAAGCACTAAGAAATACAATTGAAGCTTTTGTTCAAATAATTCCATAAATGTTTGAAAAATATAGCATAGATTATGTCCTCCTAGGAAATTTTAAAATGATTGAACATGAGGGAAGATTTGGCTCCAATAAATCAATGGTCTTCAAACTTTTTGACTCACAGAACCCTTAGAATGAGGTATTTTGGGGAACCCCCTTCCACACACACACTCTTAGAATATATCTGAAAATACTATTTAAAGTAAATCAACATGGTGTAAATACTGTGTAAAAACAATTAAAGCAAACTATTGGATGTTGTCATTAAAAAGTTTCAATATTATAATGTTAATAAAAGTTACTCTTTAGTGATATGAATATGTGTTCCGAGTGCCAGCTACCTAAGCATTATATTTAGTTGCTGGGATGTACTTGCATTTCTTTTTCAAACAAACCGTGAAAATCTAACTCTGTTGAAGTTATCAGTAGTCGTATTTCATATTCTGCGTTAAATTTGTAAATATATATTGCCCTTTACATTGAGAAATATTTTTCACTTAACTGCAGTGTTTTGAATGGCTTAACAATGTTTATGGCTGAGTAAGAATTCCTGTGTGCAACCTAAAATTTAGGAGCTGTATTTCCTTAAATTTAGATTTTAATGATAAATCTCTTGTTCCCTCTCCTTGACTGGCAAATTTACTGATTGATCATTTTATCCATTCATGATTAGTTCTCTCCTGTGAAATATTCTCTTA
The DNA here is from genome assembly GCA_019973975.1 of Trichonephila clavata. Classification (NCBI taxonomy): domain Eukaryota; kingdom Metazoa; phylum Arthropoda; class Arachnida; order Araneae; family Nephilidae; genus Trichonephila; species Trichonephila clavata. The sequence continues at coordinate 72,652 of BMAO01022624.1, forward strand.
CAGGTGTTCTTTTGGAAATTTTCTCATATAGGTGTTTTTTTCATATATTAAATGAGCTGCGTTTCCCATTAGCAAACTGTTGAGTTTTACAAAATTTTGCTCTAATGTGTATAAAATTATTTCATGGAACCCGGAATTTTAAAGAATAGAATATTCACAAAATAAAGAAAATAATTTTTATTATAATAAAAGTTAGTTACAAAAAAAGTTATTAAATATAAATAAAATTTTGAATTTAAATTGCTAAGATGAGCTTGTGCTCTGTGTGTGTTTGGGAACAAATGTAATGATTCATGGAACTCTTGGATATGCTTCGTGGAACTCCAAGGTTGTGTGGAACACAATTTGAAGACCGATGCCGCAGACAAATGAGGGGTACAAACTATTATATCAATTATTAGTTGTTTAATACTTTTGGAAACTAAGATTTAATAGTACGGTGCTTTTGGCATGTGATAATAATGAAATCAATTTAAAAACAATAATGCCTAATTATGAAATTTATAATAAATCTGTAATTATATATACATACATTTAAAGATGCGCTAGACTAGAATATTTATTCTAATACTCAATTCTGCATTATAATCATTTTAACATATACCACTGAATGTATTGTAAGAGTATTAAGATTGGAAAATTATCATTTGTTGCCTTTGGTTACAAACAGAAAAAAAGTGTGTTGAAATTTACCATGTAAGTTAATGAACTTGATAAGGGTAAACTGATATTACCCACTCAATGTACCACAATTGCTTCAGCAACTGCTGAGAATAAAATAAAAATATTTTTTTAAATTCAAGGATACGTTGATTAGTCCTCAAATTTGTTTTTGAAAATCTGGCTACTTTAGGAGGACATGGTGCGATTCACAAAAAAATCTTGATTTAATGATTTTTACAAATTTTTTTGCTTGTAACCAATGAATATGGATTACATAACAGTTTTTGTTCTCAAAATGCAAGAAAAAACTAACCATTTAAAGAAAAGTTTTAAATTTATGAAGGGATTTCAAAATGCTACTCCCTCCTACAACAATTAAAGAACACACACAAGAAATATGATTTGCAAGTATGTCAAACTATGCACAGCAAAAGCTAGTATGGGTTTTCTACTAGCATGACTGATATTTGTGAAATGGTTTTTTTTTCTTTCTGAATGCATATTGAAAATTTCTTAAAAAAGATTTCAATTATAAATCCAACTATTTTTTAAAAATTAGTATTACTTAGATTAAAAAATGCATACCAACTTTAGTTACATGTACAAAAAGAATAAGTAAAAAAAAAAATGTGACAGCATTTGGTTCAATAGAAAAATGCCTCAGCATTTTAAACTAAGATAAAAGAGTTTTTTTTTCTTTCTGAGATAAGTCATTGATTTCAATGAGTAAGTTTCATTCTACCAGTCAAAATGTCATCAAACTAGGAAACGGGGTTCTGCTGGCTATTATCCAAGACACACATTACGTTAACTACTTTTCAAGCTCAATACATAATAATTAAATTTTCATTTGAGTACAAATATTTGTAGTTAATGGAAGTTTTTTTTTATGACTGAGTTAATGAACATTAACAAAAATGGGATAAAATTTATTTTTCATTTTGCATAAACATCATACATTCCTCATGCACAATATATGTACCATCATATATAAATTTCTTTTTGAATTTTTTTTCCTAAGCATTCCAGAATATTCTTGTCTGAAGTTAAAGTGTAAGATTAATAAGTTAGTCAAAAAAATTGATAGATTGTGATACTTTTGTGTATAACTGATCAGTGGCATACACAAGGGGAGGGTTTACCCCCTCTCCCCAAGATATTTAATTTTCACCATAATTACTCCTTCACTCTTACATCTGTGTGTTTCTTAGAATGATCATGATTTCTTTCCCATAAGAGAGGTTTGTGTATGCCACTGTAATTGATTGAACCCTTTAGTTAGAAGCACTATGCAGAAATTTAATTATGATCTTGCGATATATTGACAAATTTGTATTTCAATTGTTAATAATTTTTGCAAAGATCAATCAATGGTGAATTCAAAAATTAAACTTGCAGTTGAAACTTAACTAAAAATACCCATGAATGTTATTCATGAACAGAATGCTAAATAAATATTTATAGAGTATGATTTAACATTTTCTAATGTATATTAGGGAACTGGGAAGTACTCTTTATACAGATTTATTCATATAAATTATAGAAACAGTTTCTTATATAATATACTAGTTGTACCCATTCACACGTTGCTGTGTTTGAACAAAAAGGCAGTTTTGATACCTCAAACATAATTTATTAATGATCAAATGTATACAATGCATCAAAATGAAAATTAATAAATTTATCCCTATATATATGTTATTTGAATATACACATATGTACAAGACATAGATATACAAAGTTGATGGTAGAATAAACATGCTTTTTCTCTTGTGATATTAAACAATATTGCAAACGAATTTCAATTGAACAATAATTTTGTAATTATTAAATATCATGAAATGAATATTTGATGGTGAACTTTATCTTAGTAGTGCTTGTAAATATACAATTAAATGTTATTTTGATATTTTTGGGATATTTGTTCGAGAATATTATGGGGATAAATGGGAAACAAGTAATATGTACATATTTGATAACCACTGTGAAACATTCTATGAAAAGTTAAAACATTTTTTTGTGCTGCCAATGTATCCAAAGAAACATCTGTTGATCCTTGAGAATTAACCCAAGCCGCATTAAATAATATTAAAGTCTTTTTTAAATTCAGGATATAAGTGTTCAATGCCCAGTAATTCAAATTTATCTGTTTCTGATAAGGTACAGTTTCATAATATTGATTAAACATAAATACATACAAATTTCACAGCTTAAATATTATACTAACAACCAATTTCATCAAATCAAAAGGATCACCAAATGTCTTGATATACAGCCAATAGTAGAAATCGTTCCTATGTACATTGGAAGACAATAATAATGGTGATGTGTGATAGTGCCTTAGTTAATTTTTTGTTTGGCAAAATTGTTTGACAGCATAATATGCAAGTACTGAATTTCTAGATTAACACTAGCACAGCAGTTAGAAAAACAATCTCCAATAAAATTCAATTCTTTTTTATTTTTAATGGTGGTGAATCAGCAGAAATACTACAAAGGAAAAAACAGAAAAACACGAGGGGAAAAAAAACATAGAAGTGACTGAAGTCTCATCACCCCACTAACTCAAGCATGCCAATATCAAGGAAATTCCTTGGAAGGCCTTGCAGCATTGGAGATGTTTTCTGTTCATTGGCTCTGTTAAATTACAGTGGTGACAGTAAGGATAGTGATAAACTCCTATGCAATGTCTCCCAGGCAGTCAATATCCTGTCACTAAATGGAAAATGGCCACTGCATTTCGGTGTTGTTTATCCTGTGTAGTATCTAAATCCTTTTTGACCCAATTCTTGCCTTGTATTTTAATTGAGAACAGTTGAATTCTATTACAGCAAATACCATCATATAGATGCACTGCAGGATACAGAAATTTGGTAAATTCAGCTGCAATAAAAATAGTAATTTCACATTACACCTTATTTACTAATATATCATAATTTTAAAAGAATTCAAACAATGGTAATGACAGCTTCAATTCAGATTTATCAATAGATACTATAATATACAAATATTCACTTAACAATAACTTTTAGCATTACATTACACAAACCTTTCCAAATTTTAAAAACAAATGCATTAAATTGCTATGTATAAACAATGTCAACAAAAGTTAACTTATATTATTTCATGCAGATATTTTGAAATAGATTGTAATGAAAGCATTTTCAAAGCATGAAGGTAGGTGAAAAAATCCTTCAATACATGATACATTTCTGTGAGTAAATTGGCAGCACTATGGGCTCTTATGTTTACTTCAGGTTTGTCAACTCATCTACACTGGTAATTTCAAGTTTATGACATGTTAGTGGTAGTAATAATATAAACCTATATATATTTCACAGAAAATTTTCCTAATTACAGTAAGAGATTACAATTTATAAATTTATGGTGTATGCCTGTTGTTGAGCTATTAAAGTTATATATGTGCAACTTAAATATGTTCGCAGAAAGTAAGTTTTTATAAATAATAAAAATGCAATGTTTTTTCTTTTAAAATAAAAAGAGCTAAATGAACTAGAAAGTTATGTAATAATATAAAATTTAAAAAATCTTTTCTTTTGGTTGCGATTCTATTAAGACACTGTATTATGTAATACATATGAAATTCGCTTTTGTTTGTAAAAAATAAAATGCTAGTTTACTCATACACATATTAAAATTGAGTAAAAACGCTTAACTTATTTTGCAGCTTTTTAAGGACAAATTTTAGTATCCTTAAATAAACAATTACTGTAAACTCTGTTGTATTATATACATCTATACTTTCAAGCAGCAATTTTTAGGTATATTTGCCATATAACACACCCTATTTAACGAAGAAATCTGAATGCATGTGCATAATGCTCTTATGTTTTGAAATAATTTGTACGAGATATTATTCCAAGCTTTAGAAAAAAATAATATATTTCTAGAACTACAACCCTTTAAGTTTATAAGGAATGCCATTTCTTATAAACAAACAGTATTTTGATATATGTAGAAATCTAATTTTTTTCCATGATCATTTTCTTTATTTTAAAGCTCTCATTTTGATTGTGGGGGCATAATGGGCCAGATTTTACAAAACCGTAACAAATAAAACAATAGGTCAACTTTTAAAGTACTAATTTGATATAAGAGTGCTATACACTAAGTTGTTGTATATCTTCACCAAGATGGACGATAATATTACAATATTATTACCTTGATATTTCTATCATTTAGTGATGTCATTGCCATGGGGATGACGTTTATTATAGTTAAATTCTTTTTTTTGCGGTAACCCTATTAATTTCAGACAATTTTAAATTGATTTCTTTACAAATTTACCGTTTTCAATGCATTTATTCTTCACCTGCTGCTCTACTCTGGTGGTGTATTTTGTTC